>JARVGS010000472.1:20000805-20012963 GCA_031762315.1 Hypsolebias antenori | reverse complement strand
GGATGACGTCATCGGGTGCCGTTCGTAAGTCCGGAGCGCCGTAGGTCGGGGGAGTCGTAGGTCGAGGACCACCTGTATATATAAATCATAAATTGAATATACAGTAGTCCCTCGCTACTTCACGGTTCATTTATCGCTGACTCACTCTATCACAGTTTTTCAAAATAATATTGGACATGACACACAATTGGCTGACTGATAGATGAGCCACACAATCAGCATGGAATTTTTATTTAAAATAAATTATTTAAAACTATTTACCGGTAGAACCTGCTGTACATTTGTGCAGCCCATACAGCAGGATAAACTTCCTGCTGTAGTTGATCATCTGTTCACAACCAGAGCAGAGAAGTGGGCGTGGCCAAGTACAGATCCCCGTGATGTAAGATATAGCCCACAAATATAGCAATTTCAATAAGGGAGAGTCACACACATTTTTTTTCTGTAAGAATTGAATAGGAAGATTTTAACTGGGCAGCACGGTGGCACAGTTGTTAGAGCTGTTGCCTCACAGAGAGAGAGTCACAGGTTTGACAGCTGGAGATAGGCACCTGTGTGAAATGTATTTTTTTTTTAAATAAAGTAAATAATTTAACAGCACTGAGTGTACTTGGTGACAACTATTTTTGATTTCTTCCATCAATTTTAACCAATTCTTCATTTGATTCATTCACTTCATTAAAATGCATGTGACATCATATTTTTGTAATAAAAATGAATGCATTTTTGGAAAGATAACGTTCATTATTTATTGTGAAAAAAATGTCACTCTGCTCAGATGAACATTTGAGATATTCGCATGAGCAGCAACTGGAAGTTATGGCAAAGGGGAATGCCTGCATGTGAACAAAGTATTTTTACAATGGCTAACAAATCAGTAAGTAAAGAAGAATCTGATGCACATATCTTTAGATTATTTTGAGTCACTATCAGAGAGCGGTGAAGACGAGTCAGAGTTCAAATAATATTGCTTCAATAAACAGACCAGGGAGTTCCCCGTTTAAAGAACTCCCTTTGGATGTCACTTCCTGTTTCACATTTGCTGCATCAAGTAAAAAAAAAATAATAATAAGTGTTATGGGTGAAAATAAATCTTGTGTGAAATCATGTCTAATATGCCAAATTCATAAAATATAAAAAAGTTTTCTTCCACTTTTCGTATTTGAAAGAAATGCGCGTCACAGACACTTTAAGGTTTGCCGGATGTTTTTGTTGTATATTACAAAACAGCTAACAACTCAGGTTTGTAAGTTTTCAGTAACCATGAGGGGAAAAAAATTATTTATTCTTTAAAGGGTCTCTGCAAAGTTTCATACCATTTTCTCATTTTTTTTCCCAATGTGTTATGATCAGTTTTAAGGGGATACATCTAAATGCCAAAGTAAAAGAGGATGTGAGATGATGCTGTAACTGCTTCTGCAAAATTTGAGGAAATATTAATTTATGTGATCATTTATTGTGGGTAACTTAGGAAAAACTGTGAAAAATGATTAAGTGTGTTGGCAGTACTATGACTCCATATTAGGATATCATTCTACAAGCATATTTGTATTGGAACAAGTACTGCTAGTTTGTGTACTGTATTTTTTTATTGCCTGCTTGAGATTTTGTCATATTTAACTGGTGTAAGTAAACCTATCTGAATGTGTTTGTTTCAATTCATTATATTAAATAGTTTGGCTTTTTGTAATAAATAAAATACATTCATTGTATAGTTGCATGTATAATTATCAAATAGCTTATACTTGATTGGTTAAGTTTATTAATTCATCAAGTATTTTTATGAATGTTAAATAAATATACTATATTTTATTCATTTTATGAATTAACTTGCCATTGTGATTTTTAAACAAATAGAAATTATTCGTAAAGTAACCAATCTGTACTTGACAAAAATATAAACTCGTTTGTGTTTTTCCCATTTTTCAGGAGCTGAACTCAAAGACCCTTTCTATCTACACAACAGTCCTTTTTCTCTTGAATATTGTTCTCTAAATTGTATAAATCTGTATTAGTGAGCAGTTATCTGTTGTCGAGATGGTCCATCCTCCTCACAGGTGTAATATATCAAGATGCTGATTAGGCAGAATGATCATTGCACAGGATTGCTTTAGGCTGACCACAATGAAAGGCCACTTTAAAATGTGCAGTTTCATCACTCAGCAAAATGCCACAGACGCTGCAAGTTTTGAGGAGCGTGCAATTGGCATGCCGACTGCAGGAATGTTCAGCAGAGCTGTTGCCTGTGAACTGAATGTTCATTTCTCTACCATAAGCTATCTCCAAAGGTGTTTCAGAGAATTTTGCAGTACATCCAACAGGCCATACAACCACAGACCACATATAACCACACCAGCCCAGGACCTCCACATACAGCATCGTCACCTCTAAGATTGTCTGAGACCAGCCATCTGGACAGCTACTGCAATGATCGGTTTGCATAACCAAAGGATTTCTGCACAAACAGTCAGAAACCATCTCAGGGAAGCTCATTTGCATGGCTATCATCCATATTGGGGTCTCCACCTGAATGCAGCTCATCATTGTGAACCAACTTGAGTGGGCAAATGCACACATTTGATGGTGTAAGACACGTTGGAGAGGTGTTCTCTTCACAGATGAATCGCGGTATTCACTGTACAGGGCAGACAGCAGACAGTTTGTTATATTGATGTTCATTGAACCATACTGCAGTTTTATTTACAAGTTAGGATATGGTAAGAGCAAACTTGTAATGGACTTTATTGTGCACATGAATTATGAATCACATTCCACTCATAAAACATAATTTCCCTGGTCTTATTTCTTCAGTCTGGCTTCTCTAACTTTAGACTTTGACATCTTTAGATCTGTCACCCACAGTTCCTGTCTTTTTGTCAATGCCACTGTCTCTAAACTATGCAACACATCATGTTGGTGGAAGTTTTGGAACCCAAGACATAAACAGACTCAAAAAGCTCAAAGTATAAATTAAACTAATTTACCGGTAATAACAAAAGCAACATATGGATGAGGAAGAAAAACACAGACAATATTCTCAGGTGTACACAAGGGAGCAAACACAAATGGTCTTGGGAGATGAAAAGCTCTGGCGGAAGTAACACAGTGACGTTGAACTTAAAAAGACAGTACTGACAGACAATGACAAACATCTGAGGAGAGACTGTGAGGATCAGGTGAGAGTGAGACAGGCAGGAGCTGCCTGAGGGAAAAAAGACTGGGAAAGATAAAACACAAGTAATACAAGATACCAGAATCAGAGAAATACTGAAAATAGAACAAAAATACACAAATCTTGACACAACATAGTACTCATTACTAACTCTTTCATTTGACCATTTAGGCCACTCTTTTGTCACAAATGACTCCTGAAACTTTTCTCCATCCATCCCAACCTGTTGACTTTTCACCTCTTTACTACACTCTCCATTTTTCTGGACAGTTGACCCTAAGTACTTGAAGTCCTGCACCTTGTGACCTCTGCTCCTTGTATCCTCACTGTTCCATCTGCCTCCCTCTCATTCACACATGTGCTCTGTCTTACTATGGCTGACTTTCATTCCTCTTCTTTCAAATGCATACCTCCACCTCTCCAAGTTCTCCTCCAAACTTTTATAGAATAATACTATTAAAATCTTTCAACCTCCACCCAAATTATTTCACAAAACTCTCTTTTCCTTTTAAATTTGCCCTAATGTCTAAACTGGTTGGACTGTAAACCACATAGAATTGCTGCAATCCAATGATATGATTTTGACGTTTTTAGAAGAGGAAAAAAGCCTTTTTAAAGTGATGCACACAATAAAACTGTTACATTTCAATGCATGGATGAGCTTTGAAAAGCTCACCAGATCCAATCTGTTCATGAGCGTCTATTGTCACAACACTCCTGGATAAAGAGCAGAATACCGTGATTGTGTTTTGCCAACATACAAGAACAGAGTGATGCATTACCACTCTTTATTTCTTCTAATTCTTCACCTTAGTTCACAGTCTTCAAACGTGCATACTAGTTTGTGCAAGCGTGCAAACTTGAGCACAGCCTCCAAAGAGATTTTGGATAAAAAGCTGTTGACAGTTCCTTTATAACGATACTCTCCGGCTACAATGACAGGCCAAACGAGTCTGAGCAGTGCATGTGTTCATACACATTTTCATCACACTTGGCCTAAGGCCTTTGACACAGTAGGCAGCAGGAGCAGGGTGGGGCGCAGCATACTTATTACTGTGGCACCAGCCCTGGCAAGGCAGCAGAACACTCAGAGCTAGGCCACAAACCACAGTCCTTCAGATTTACCTTATATACACTTAGCTTAACTTAAGTCCATCTTGCAAATTGTCCCACTTAAATAAATTAGTTGTGTCCTTATTGTGAGTGTGGTTTGTGCTCTAAATTCTAAGTAATAATGATAACAATAAAAATAATAATACAGTAATACATTTTTGTGTAACTCAAAACGGCACAATTTCTTCGGTCGGTGGTGAAATAAAAACTTTTTTTTTTTTCCTCTCACTGACTACTGACAAACATTTTTTTTGTCCTGTTTCATTTCCAAGTTGTTGTGCATTACCAAGACAACATCTATATAAGCGTGTCCTCGCAGTGAACTGTGCTCTGTGCCCTGACGAAGTGAAGAGGAACAACAGCCCTCATGGCTGCAAGACAGGTAAATTGCACTGGGAAACAAGGCGCTGTTTGTCAGACAGAAACATGACACGTTCTACTGCAGGAAGCAAGTTTTTTTCTTCTTCTTTTTTTTTCTCCCCACTCTTTTACTGTCAATTAAAGAAATAAACCCTGAGCAGAAGGGGCATTTTAGAAACAATACTGGCACCTTTGTGTCTGTGAAAGTGTCAGAACAGGATAACGTATGACTGACAAGCAACAACCTTCATGTCTCATCATGTACAAAAGTTCAGCGCTGATTGAACAGCAGGGGGAAATTACCAATCAGCTTTCTATGGGGCAGGACAATTTCCCTCAGAGTTGGCTCATGCAGTAACCAAATAACTGAAGAGTAGAAATTATAGCAAATCACACACACACACAAAGTTTAAGCTTTCTCCTCGTTCTCATTTATTACGTCAAACTGAATAATTAATCACTGCATCCAATGTGGGGCCGAGAAGGGGAAATGGTAGGGCAGCTGACTCTGGACCTGAAAGTCCCAGTTTCGATCACCAGCCATTCCCACATGCCGTGATGTCTGAGCAAGACACCCAATCCCTAATTGCTCCCCAGGTGCTTACATAGCTACCCACTGCTCCACCTGTTTGTATCCCAGGTGCAATGGGTTAAATGCAGAGAACCAATTTTGCTATTGTATGAGAACACACAATGATGACAACACATAGCACTTCATGTATCTACTCTAGATTTTTTAAATTTTATTAGGGATCCAAGCAAGTGGAGGAAGGGGGACACGGCTGCAAACGAGCAGCATTTGCATGCATCTAGACAAGCATGGAACTCTATTGAAACAGTTCTGATTATTTTATTTTTCCTCCCGTAAGCAAAAGTCATACCCAAGCACAAACGGCAAGGTGTACTGAAATGATAAGTACATGGTGGTGGTAACTATGACCTGCCTGTGCGGCACAGAGAAATTACTTATATGTTTACGAACAGGGGGGCGCTACATGTGGGGACTTTGCATTTGATAGTCTAGCTTCTAAACCATAAGCCACATAGGCGTACTGGTAAATTTTGATGTTCCCTGAATTCTAATGAATCACATTGTACAGGCCACACCCATTTCTGCCTATAAATGTTTTTTTTCAGTGTTGTAAAATAAAAAAATATACCTAAATAAAAAGCTACTTTTGACTGGTTTCAAAGGTTTTAAGGCCAATAACTATATAATTTCCCATCTAAAATCTACATACCATTTGGATTATAATTTTCCAAGAAAAATTAATTAGTAACAAGTTAATAAGCTCTGTCACCACTGGCAGAATAAATATTTATCAAATCGACTAATTGGAACCTGATGAGATAGAGCATCAGAAACTACCAAAGTCTAATCTGAAAACATGTCAGAGGATCAGTTAATGGACCTGATCTGATTAAAACATTGCCGGACCGACATAAATAACTAACTTTAAATAACTGTTCCTAATGTCCTTCCTGGTAAAATAAAGGTTAAAAAACATACAACTTGATAAAAGGAAAAGAAAATACTGCAATAATATTGAGAGAAATTACAAATATTTTCTGCATTTGATACCACTAATTGTAGTTTAATTAATACTAATTAAACTAAACAATAATTAGATGCTGTTTACCTCAGTAGATCTTATATGTAGACATATCAGCTGATTATTCACTCCATGACAGGCATCAAGTTTTTTTAAGCTATGTTGGGAAATGACGTTCCAATAAAATGACCCGCCATTTGTGTTTGAACTGAGTAAGTCATATGAAATCTGTAGCTGTTTGACAATCTGTTTGATTAAAACAATACAGTAACAATGATCCTAAATGCTGTTTCACTTAAATTTTAACATTTGGGATCTCATTAAGAAAATAAACACTAAGCAGATTTTTATACTGTCACTTTAATTAGTACTTGAATACATTTTCAACAGAGTAACTACTTTTACTTGAGTACAATATTTTAGTACTCTTTTCACCCCTGCATAAACCAACTAAAACTCAACCAATATGGTAATTACTGATCTAAAACTTGGTTTGGTATGATCTGAGCAACCTTTATAGCACTCTAGTGCTAGTTCTAGTTTTACTTTGTTTCTATTTTTAAGCCCTATGAGAGAAATCCTTTTCTCATCAAATGTGTAAGCCGAAACCATTGCTATGTATTCCTGCCTCTTCATACATGATCTAGAGCTAAGACTATCTCGCAGGCCCATGATAAAGCAGATTGTTGCATTTGTTGCCATCAGTGAGTGGTTTGGCTCAAATGTTGGTACCCTATATGATGTGTAATACTACCTAAATATGAAAGCTGTAATCATATAGCCCATTTGACAGTGATGGTGTATGCTAACACATTACGTCACCGCATCATGCTGGAATGCCAAGTAAAGGGAAAGCAGTGATATTTGCTGTGTGGGAAAGCTCGTTCAGCATGCATGAATGAGATCTTGAGAGATTGAAATGTGGGTATGAGTGTGATATAGATCCCATATGTTCCCCAGCACTTCCACAAACCAGAAGATGGAAGGATGATGAGGTGTTAAGATGTCTGATTTTTGAAAGAATGTTGGCTGATACAAGAGACAAATGGGAACAGAAGGGAAGGAGACGAAGTAATAAGAGATAGGTGTGATGAGAACGATTCAAAATCAGTTCACATGTTACATGCCAAGAGTCGGGCTGGGGCACACAGTTTATGACCTCACTGTTTTTTGAAGAGTGGAGCTGTTCGACAGTCTCACTGCAGCAGCCCCTCCACTTTGTGGTTTTGTTAGGGAAAGATCAAGAAAACCAAAATGAAGCACAGAACATGGAGGTGGGATGTCAGCCCAAAATGAGAGTCTGAGCCAACCAAGTGCTTCTTGTGGTTGTCTCGTCTGGTCAGTATTGGGCAAGGCAGAAAATTGCTCCACCCATCATAGAAGACTTATCCTAGTTTTTCACATAACTCAGAAGCTAAAAACCTCTCTTTCTGTAGTTGGTAGAAGGACTGGCCCGCCATACTGTGCAGAAGGTGAAGCCAAAACAAAGACCACAGCCAACAAGCCACTGAGGTGAGACCATTGTTCTGCACAAACATAGTACAGTAAGTGGAATGACCATTATGACATTAAGCAATAGTGCTCCTGGTGGATGAGTAGTATATAAACTTTATATTATAAAGTATGTATCTGTAATAAAATCTGCTCTGCTGCCACTGATAGTCGTTGGTGGTGCAATTTCTATATGCAAGTTTGTGTTTGCTTACTTAACTTTTATCTGTACTATCTCAAAAAGCCTGCAATATACTGTATTTGATATGCCATCCACTTACAGAACGTTTGCTTTCTTGCTTTCTAATATGATTACTTGTAAGCCACACTAGTAATAATATACAAGATTAGGGTTGGGCATCGTTTGAATTTGAGCAATTCCGGTTCCGAGTTTGATTCTTCGTTTCGATTCCGATTCTTTTCGATTTTTGATTCCGATTATTTTTGTAGGCGGGGTTAAAAAGACATGTCAATTCAATTCAGTTCAGTTTATTTATACTGTATAGTGCCAAGTCACAACAGAAGTTGACTCAGGGCACTGAACAGAAACATGGTTTTCGGCGGGCTTCTTCTTCGTTGGTGTTCAGCGGGCGGCTTCAACTTCCGGTGGTGGACTAGGCATCAAAAATAGGGATTAAAAATAAATATTTTGAACGATTCTGGGAAAACTGGACAGTTAGCCCTGGTTCCAAATGATTCTCGATCCTCGATGCCCAACCCTAACTATCAGTGACTTCCAGATTTCTAACTGCTGCCCTGATCATTTATAAAAGAAAGTTGTGATGACAAAAGGATATTTGCTAAAATCACCACATAATTCTTAAGATTTTTTCCACAATGATGTTTAAAGACGAATCACAAACAGACAAACTCACTCCCTACAGGTCCACAGTATGGCTCTGTGTCCTGACGGCAAGGACAGAGTCGTCAGCGTATTCAGTGATGTGGCGCCAACATGATGACTTCAACAGTCATTTGTGTAAAAACAAAAGAGGGAAAAGGACACACCCCTGAAGGGAACCGGGAGATGAAAAGAAAAAAGAACATTTCAGAGTAAAAAAGTAAAATAGAAACTCTTTAACCTTTCTGCTGAAACAGGGGATAGATGGAGTTAAAAGTAGAAGAGAAATTAGTAAAAGGCCAAAGGGCCCGTCTTCCTGCAGATGCCCAGAAAGCAGGTTTAAAAGCACATCTAGTGAATCATCCACCTTCTGTCTGCCCTGTAAGCAAACTGGAGAGGGTCCAACTTGTCCCGAACAGAGATCAAAAGTGCATCTTTAATAAAATTTCATAACACGAGAGTTACGCAAGACCTATGGGCCTGAAATGGGTTTTAAAGAAGCAACTGTTGGCTCTTTCTCCAGATGTGCAGCAGCAAAGGCCGCTGGAAGATGAAACTAAACATGTCTGCCAGTTACAAGGCACCATTCTTCAGAACACGACCTCCAGTACCGTCAGGTCCAGGGCCTTTTGTTTCTTGGCACCACACAAAGGATTAAGAACTGTTAAATTGTTGAGTGTTTAAGAAGTTTCAAAAAGTTCTTCCTTTAAAGGCGACTGCACACGTTCTTTACCACCACGTTCCTTACTCTGTGCACGTAGAGCGTGACTTCCCACTGCTCGGCTATATCTTTGCTCTTCTAAGCTCCTTTTGAAAACCGGTTTACTGAATTCACTCTGCTTCACCATGTCTCCCGGTAAGAACCAAATGTTTCACTGACCGTGTTTAACTGTTGCACTTACTCAGGCTTTGAGATTTGGAATTGTACGAAAGGATTTGTGAGAAATTATCTCCTGTAAACAAGACGTACGCAGATACAGTTTGTCAATTCATTGATGTTTGCACACTCCTGTCAGTCCTGGAGACGCGGAGCGGTTTCCTCCATCCAGACTGGAACTAACTGAAGTCCCAGTAGGTGTCTCTTTAGAACGTGTTTGGAGCAACCAAAAGTATCAGTTTTGTGGTCAGACAAACCAAGTGGGGCTCAGTCGAAAAATGTACAAGCCTCTTTGTCTCAGAAGAGAGGTCTAAGGTCTTGGAGATGTGTACATTACAGCATGATGGAGCATGGTTGCCTCACAGCAAGAAGGTCTTGAATCTCCGAGTTGGACCTGGGGTCTTTCTGGGTGGAGTTTGAATATTCTCCTTGTGTTTGTGTGGGCTTTCTCCTGGTACTCTGGCTTCCTCCCACAGTTCAAAAACATGCCTGTTAGGTTGCCCTCAAGCCTCCCTTGGAAAATAGATCTGCGATCTCAAAGGGACTTGTCTGGTTAAATAATAAGAATTTGTTTCTTACTTTAATTTTTTCCATTTCAAAGTGCTACAATATGAAACAGCTAAAGAGAGAGAGTGAAAACTAGGTAGCAAGATTATAAATACATTTAAACACTAAAATCTTTAAAAAAAGAAGGTCTTCAGTCCTTTCTTAAAACTTTCTGTAGTCCAGGGTATCCTTAGATGGTCGAGGAGGGTGTTCCACAGACGAGGAGCAGCAGAGCAAAAAGCCCTGGCACCCATAGTACTATGATAAAAAATAAAGGTTAATAATAATAATAATAATAATAATAATAATAATAATAATGGCAGCACGGTGGCTCAGTTGGTAGAGCTGTTGCCTCTCAGTGAGAAGGTTGCCAGTTCAAATCCTGGCCCAGGACCTTTCTGGGTGGAGTTTGCACGTTCTCTCTGTGCTGTGTGGGTTTTCTCCAGGTACTCCAGTTTCCTCCCACAGACCGAAAACATGCATGTTAGACTGATGGTGACTCTGAATTGTCCTGGTTGTTTGTCTCTCTGTGTCCCTGTGATGGACTGGAAACCTGTCCAGGTGTCCCTGTGATGGACTGGAAACCTGTCCAGGTGTACCTGTGATGGACTGGAAACCTGTCCAGGTGTCCCTGTGATGGGCTGGAGACCTGTCCAGGTGTCCCTGTGATGGACTTGTGAACTGGCATTTGGTGTGTAGGCACAAACAACTAACATAGCAGGGAAGCCACCTGCTCATCCACCGGGGAAAACTCCAACACACAGGCACCGAGTCGGTGGGGCGGAGTAGACCCACACAGCTCAACGCCTCTCACCATGGACAACTCAAGAGTGGAATAAGGCCCAGCCCCTCTCAAAGAGATCGGTTCCAAAGTCCATGCTGTGCATCGAGGTGAGCCCAACTATATCTAGTCGGTACCTCTCAACCTCACGCACAAGCTCAGGTTCCATCACAGCCAGGCCACATTCCATGTCCCAAGAGCCAGCTTTGGTAAGCCAGGGTCAGACTACGAAGGTCCCCAACTTTTGTGGCCCCTCCTGTAGGTGGTGGGCCCACTGTAGGTGGTGGGCCCACAGGAAGGCAAACCCATGTTGCCCATTGGGGCTGAGTCTGATCAGGTCCAATGGGTAGAGACCCGGTCACCAGGCGCTCGCTGACAAACCCCGCCCCCAGGTTGGCTTCTGGATGGGGCCCCGGTAACCCACAAGGGACACTGAGCTCCTTGTTTTTTCCTGTCCATGTAAGTCTTTGAAATCACTCTATCAGGCTTGTCACCTAGAACCAATCTACCTTTGAATACATTACCAGGGGAACATATAATTGCCCCCGACAGCATAGCTCCTAGAATCATTCAGGTGCACAAACTCCTCCATTACGATAAGGTGGCGATTCATAGAAGAGTTTACTGATTTTTAATAGATAACAGTGCAATGTTAGAAAGAGTCTGTTTCTTGTCTGGGATACAGGCCATGGCTGTCTGTTTCCCTATGGGCAAAATGTTCAAACAGTGTTGGACTGTGATGAGGGGAAAAGCTATAAACAAGAGAGTGAGTGACAGCTTGTTGCAAAAGGGTAGCAAGTATTTGTGCATCAAGGAGCAATAAATGTTACTGTCTATGGGTTCCCACTTGCAGGCAGTTAAACTGCTACAGCAGTATGAACAAAATGTGGTGGTTTGAACACAGTGACTTAAAACTGTGGTACCCTGTGTACCACTGAATTATGCAGTGGCAGAGTGGACAGTTGTGGGGCTGCACAGACTGTACATTATCATCAGTCAGCAAAAAGTGTCAATTCTCAAACAACTGAGCACAAC
This sequence comes from Hypsolebias antenori, assembly GCA_031762315.1. NCBI lineage: Eukaryota > Metazoa > Chordata > Actinopteri > Cyprinodontiformes > Rivulidae > Hypsolebias > Hypsolebias antenori. The sequence continues at coordinate 20,001,194 of JARVGS010000472.1, read as the reverse complement.
ACAAGAGTAGACTGTGAAAGTCATGTCTTTGTAAAGCAGGAAAAAAATCCACTGAAGACCCAAAATATTGGGCCTGAGATATGCCCCAGCTTTCATTCCGATAATTCACTGCATGGAAGATTTTCTACAAACAGCTCTTTAAAATCACCTGCTGAAGCTAAAGTCCTATTTTCAAGCCACATTGTTATCTTTAATATTTTTATAAATGTATCTAAACAAGAGCAAATGTCTGTGTCTTTGTGACAGGTTGCTGGTAATAAAGAGCCTTAAGATATTTTTTTTTAAGTTACTTGTTATGGGACAACATAAAAAGTGCTCTTTCTTGGCATGAAACCATACTGCTGCTCACAGATAGTCACCTCTTGTCTAAGTCTTGCTTCCACAACTCT
>JARVGS010000472.1:19942084-19960185 GCA_031762315.1 Hypsolebias antenori | reverse complement strand
CCCCCCCCCCCCCCCCCCCCCCCCCCCCCCCCCCCCCCCCCCCCCCCCCCCCCCCGCCAGAGTCTAGTCGATGTGAAATATAAAAACTTGCAAGATGCCGCAAGAGGCCATATAATCGACTAGTCGACTCAGTTAGTCTAGTCAACCCCTAGCTAAGACTAGTTCTCACATAGTGGACAGTAAAGAGAGTATTTTTATGTCATATTAATGCACACAGTTACACAAGTTTAAGGCTATATTGTGAGAGTCGACTGTATTAAAACATGCTTAAGATGAGTCTGTGTGGCAGGACAGTGAAGATGCCCCCTGGGCAACTCTAAGGAGCAAATAACACAAAGATGCTGGTTAAGCTCTTAAGCATCCGAGTGTTGGGCCTGTAACTAAAACACAGACATAAACAAGGACGATGTTAGGGATTACACACCGCAGGAAATCACAGCCAGTGCAGGTGGACACATTCTTCTTGTTGTACGTTGTGCCAGCTGAGGTCTGACTGACGGCTCATCATCTGCTCTTGTTGGCTATGTGAAAGCTGTGTAAACATCTGTTCGCTTCTGTGCGCTCTGGTGTGGACACACAGGTGAGGATGACACACGGTGGGATTAGGAGGGCTAATGACACGTCAAAGAAGCCTTGCGGCACAATACCACACGTGCACTTTCAGAAAAAAGCAGCTCTGACCTTCTAATTTTCATTTGTCTGATGTTTGTTTTGAGTGTCTGATGTGAAAACCTGACACGGCAACGTTCGATGTATTAATTATGACAGTGATGCTTTTTTCATTTGAAATGAAATATCAGGAAACAATTCAAAGTGTGTTTGCATGCCAGAAGAGGAAAGGTCAGTTTGGTGAGGGCTACTGGGAAGATAAGGTTGGGGAAAGCAGATTTTCTCAGTAAACAGCACCCTCTGGAGCAATCTGACTTTCTTTTCTGCAAACAAACCTTGCATCAGCTGCAAAAGTTCCATTACCAACATTTTTTCTATAAATTGTCAACATTAAAAAAATGAACAACAACAACAAAAAAAAAATCTCGTAAGATTATTTTTCCCTCGGTCTCAAAAAAAAAAGGGCAGGATTTCTTGTTCCCGAGCCTCCGCGTGAGCTCAGGCTTAACCACTCATTTTCCTCAATGTGAGCTGATAATGAGGCAGGCTGTTATTAAAATGTTTGCTTTAATCGTGCGCAGGGTTATTAGGTGTGGTTTATAGTACACAGGAGAGATTAGGGCAGGCCACGCGTGACAGAGGGGGAGAAAAAAAAAAAAGCTGAGGAGGCTGACGATAAGCCAGCTACCCACCGCTGTGAAATGGGCTGAGAAATATGAGCACACCGTGGGCCCAGCAGCCCAGCAGCCCAGCAAGATGGACCTTTTTTCTGTCTCAGCTGCTCTCACTTCGTTTTTACCTCAAATCACAGCTGCAAATGAACATCCTGTATATCAATGACTGATTTAAAGCCAGTGAAGGAGAGAAAAGACGGCAAAGAGAGTTCCATGCATAGAAGCAGTAGATGCTCGGTTCCTTTCAGAAAAGAAAAACATGGCAGGGGGCTTGGCTGTATCGTAAAAGCTCTTTGCAGTGACACATAGGGTCCAGACTCATACAAACCTCACTGCTTCACACTTACTTACATAAACTAAATCAGCCTGAGTCGCTCAGCGGTGTGCAGGCAACCAGGGAGCACTTTGTGATTCCCTCTGTATTTTTCCATGTCATTTATGAAAGTAGACGTTGTACACTCGCATTACATTTTGGTGGAATTAGTAGGGCAGTTGAAAATCCATCACATTGTGAGCGTTTGGATTTTCCCACAGTTTTCCCACCAATTTTTTTCCAAGCGTGTGCCCCACATGCATTAAAGCAGCACTTAATAGGGTCGGCGTACGCAAGCCAAAACGCCGCCCTCATATGCTGCTCAAACATGACATACAGCACCCACCCCCTCATGTTTATGAGAGCTGTGGCGCATTAAAACACAATGGTTTCGCCTCATATTAAGGCAATGGAAAATCATTCATTAAAGAAAATGGAAGAAAAAAAAATCTTGTTTTGGATATTTTGAGACGGTCAGTTCACGTTTTAACCCTCAAAGTAAAAGTTTCGTCATAATAACTGCATCTTTGTGGCCTTACTTTATTTGGCTGCAACACAAATTCTAGGTTAACATTTCTCACACCCTTTTGAACTTCCTTGGTAAGAGGTGCACGTGTTTGTCTGTTTGTGTACATCAAGTTAGCAGGAGGTCAGATTGGTGAAGTATTAGAGCGGTGTTTGCTCTCTTTCATGTACTCCTGGGGACCAGCCTATTTGAGAGTTTGAACAGTGACGTGTGAAACCCATTAAAATATAGGAGATAGCGCCACTCTGTTTGCTCAAGAACACCCAGAGAATGGATTGCCAGTGCAAAACAAATCTTTCAGCCTGCATTCCTGTTGTCCATCAAACCTGCTGAACAAGATACAACACCGAACGGGAAACGGAGTTGCAAGAAGAGCTCCTTCATCTTATAGCGACTTGTAATCGGTTAAATGAAGGTCACCTATTTGGCTCTTATCTCCCATCCAGAAGAGGCATGCTTATTTTGCACATGTGCAACTGCACACAACCATATACTGTACAGTAGTCTGAAATATTATGTTTCGAGTTTGACATTTATAGACCTGAAAGATTTGGTTAATTGTAAGAACAGATGCAAAAGTAGGTATATAAATAACATGTGATCATAATTCAAAGATGGCTGCAGTCGCTATCTGGAAAATAATGCTACACATAAATTTTCGTTGTTGACATTTAGGAGTTCCGAGTTTTCTGATATTCCTATTACTACATGTGACCTTGTTTTAACAAAATGCTGATATATGAATAATGAACGATTTGAACTCTTAACATAAATTACATTTAAGAGCCAAAACAATATATCAAATGTTTATGTTATGGCAAACACATTTTACAAAGGTCAAAAAAAGGGAGGACAACAAATAAATGGAAAAAAGACGGGAAGAGTTGTGCAATCAAAATTTGAGAAAAGAAAACATCTGGTAGAAAATCCCACAACTAGTTAAGCTAATAAGCAACAGGTCAGTGTTTGAGGACGCCAAGGCTGAGTCATGTGGACAAACAAAGCATTAAAGAACAATATTTGTCAAATTGCTGTGGATTTCTGGGTTTCATTACAGTACAAAATATCATTAAGTGTTTCAGAGAATCCACAGAATTTAACTTTATGACACTGCATCAAAAACAGACAGTTCCATTGGAAGTTGCTGCACGGACAGAAAACCATAGCCCCGCACAATCATACTCCAACTATTGTTCTTTTATTCTAAATAAAACAATTTTCTGAATCTAATATATGAGCCACATGTTCCAACAAATTTCAGTTTACATGTTGCAGAGCCTGAATCATGACTCACACCCACTTTAGGACCTCTTTGGTCACTATGATATTTGCTCTCATTTATGCACTTTAATAATTTCCATATTGTTCAAAACTAAAAGCACCACTCAGGTTTCCTCCTTCACCTCTCAAGTTTGTCTTTTTTTGTGTGGCGGTTATCTCATTTTGGATAGACCCAACCCAATTTTAAACAGCAAACTGGTGCAAAAGTTAACCACTAAAACTTTTCATATTATATCAAAGATAAAAATAAAAAATAAAGATAAATAAATAAATAAATTACACTTGAGCAATATTTACTTGGAGTTGAAAAAGTCATAAACAGCAGGATCTACTTATCTGTAATGTCTTGTAGGGAGTGTAAATCTCTCAGTGTCTTGCGATTCGATTCAGTTCCGATTTTTGGTGTCATGATTCAATTCAGAATCGATTTTCGATTCAGAAACGATTTTCTATTGAAATGAATGGTCATAAATTTTGTTTAAATTGTGTAACTGACAAGAAAAGATTATGCAACAATCTAATTAAATAGAACATTTATTTTAAACAAATACAGGTAGTCCTCGGGTTATGACGGTCTCGAGTTACGACGTTTCGTAGTTACGACGCACCTCCCATTGACCTTGAATAGATTTATTTCGAGTTACACAGCTATGCATTTATTTTGCGTGTGGGGTGTTAATACCTTTCCCTTTAAGACCCTGTAGACTCCTCCCACTCTCTGGCGTCCATTTTGTTGTGGGAAACAACAACGTGCCAGCTGGAGGAGCTCGTTCGGTAGTGACGTGAGGGAAGTTGCTGTGTTTGTTTGTGCTCTAAGGCGTGAGCTGCCTGCAGCCTGTAAAAATAGCAGCTCTTGTTCTAATAAACTCAGTTGGTTGGATTTACCTGTAAACACTCCTGACCGAGGTGGAATGAATTTTAAAGAAAAAAGAGAAAGAGGGAACAGCGGCGCACCAGTGACGGAGGAATACAGGTACAGTACTGTACTGTTTTTTTTTTTTTTACTGTTTGATTTCATTATGAAATGTACTGTGCAGTATTTTATGTGTTTTTTTATAATTATGTAGGGTACTGTGTTAGCTAAGCACTTGGAAATACAGTACTGTACATGTTTATGTTACAGAATGTACGCTGGTTTTGTCTTACGTTGAAAAAAACGTATTCACAACGCCGCATACCATGCATGTTCTGACTTACGTCAAATTCGGTTTATGACGCCACGTGAGAACGGATCTCCATCGTAAGTCAAGGACTACCTGTATATGCTAGTAGTAAACACTACCAATAATGTAAAATATTAGATTTGTCCATCAAATTTAAAATAAAATAAATCAGTGTTTTCATAGTTTTAGTTACCAACACGTTAGAAAAGTTTTAAATGAACAAAATATTAAAATACCTTGCAATACAGAATGAGTGGCAGAAATAAAGTAAACAAAACAAAAACGACAACAAAAATGGCCATTTCCAATGGCCTGTTAGTGTAAACCGATTTTACTGTTACAACTGCCATTAGATGCAGCTGTAGTGAAAGTTGATAGATATTTCAAGTTAGACATTGTTTCTTTCATTTTGAAACAATAGAGGCTAGCCTGTATAAATAAAGGTTGAATGAATGAATGAATGAAAAATAGGTTTTTTTGTTCACAATTTGGGATATTGAAAATGTTTTCACATGGGAACACATATCTGCTTTGTGAAAGCAAGCTGAGAGATCAAATATTTTTGGGTGGCACAGTGGAAATACACCAAGTGGCACAGAAAAGGGAAGAAAGACTCCAAGAGCCTTTCACCACCACCACCCCCCCTACAATCATCCCTGTACCACTGGGGAACTGGATGTGATTTGTATGTGTGTTTTTGAAGAGGGGAGCTCATAAACAGCCATGAAAGGGGCCCCTCTTTTCAGCCAGCAAGCTGAGATGCGCTTCACTGGGCCAGCCTTTTGTTTTCCCTTGTTCAAAAAAAAAAAAAAAAAAACTTTAAGCACAGGGGAAAAATGAGGGGTGGTAATTCTCTGGATGTGTGCAGGTCCAAATTATGCTATTAGATTGGTGCCCGCTTTGGATGAAAAAAGGCTTCAGTAGCGCTTGAAGTGATTTAAAAGACCCAGAAGAGACAGAGAGCTTCCCACAAATCCTGCTGGAGAATAACCTCGGAGGAGAATACAGCGGCAAGATGCCAGGGCTAGTGATCATTCTATAGTGCACTCTCAACTCCATAAGTGCCACGGATGCTAAAACAAAAGATGAGGAGCATTCCTTTCTCGCGTGATGAAGGACATTGTGATGCAGTGGTGCACGGGGTCAAAAAGTGCACCAACCTTCCCACGCTGCCTGCTGTAGATAGTGGAAGACCACGGTTAAGGCCTGTGCTTCATTATTGACTGGGGAAATTTTGTTTCCAACGCAAACACCTCCACATCCACACTGGGATGAGCCGCCAGGGAGAAAAACAGAAATAAAAATGAAGTTCCTCGTAGACACGGCTATAACACATCTGTGTGACAGGTAGGATTAAAGAGTGATTGAGGGAAAACTTCGAACAGGAAGTGCTTTTCCCTATTGATCTGCATCCGGTTGTGGTGTCTCAGACAAAAAATAGACACTGTTGCTTATGCTTTGTTGTAAAATATAAAGTATTCCCTCTATGCATTTACAAGCAGTGTGTCCCTTAGCTTTGAAACAGTACTAGCTGGTGGCGTTGAGCATTTCATCATAGATTTTGTTCATCGATAGTCGAAGAGGTGTGGGAAACTGACAGTGTAAACAGCGAGATGTGCCAAAACAAACCACCCGTTGCGTTTTTGATCAGAGTGCAGGTCCGGTTTAGTTAAATTCCATTCTGCCACTATTTGCAGTTGTAATTGGGTCTGTCTGAGAGCTTGTGTATGAGGAAGAACGTTTATTTTATTTAGTTGTTTCTGCAAATGATGTACTAATTTTAGTGGCCACCCACAAACATACGCCTGTCAACGCCTACACACACACACACATATTTCTTTCTGAAGTGTGTGCAGCTTTATACAGGTAACATTGCCTGAATTTGGGCCGGCTTAGAAGAAATCTATGTAGCTAATTAATATGTATTGGATGAGGTGGAAGTACAAAACAAAAAATGTGAAACTCTGAGTAATAGAAATTACAGATTTGTGTAAGTATGTGACAGAACATACAAAAATAAATAAATACAACCAGAGCTTTGCGGTACTTGTGATGGGGCCTTTCTTACTTTCTTGCATGAAGACCAAATGTGGTTTTATTATACAACTGAATTTGTTTCCATACATGGTCAAATTAAGCCGTGTGTTCCTGTTTCAACCTCGTTGTGGCTTGCATGTACTTGTCCATGATTTGTTTTCCAATTATTATGTCCCCCCCCCACCCCCCCTTCAGAATATTGTGTAAATGAATTATTTTTTCTGGAATGCAATTACTCATGACATTACTTGGGGCTATAACACCTGTGCAAAAATGCCAGTGGAGATCTGTTTTACAATAAACACCAGGTGAGCTAACAGTAAGCAGGTTGGAAACAGTCATTCGCTCAGACTGATTTTAAACCGAACTGGGCATACTATCGGACTGGTGAGAATTTTACCCCCATGAGTGGACAAAACAATTGCCTTACTTAACTTCTAATTGTTTTTTATGTCCAAACAGTTTTTTCACTGACGCATGGTTCAACACAGGGGAGCCACCTCCTCAGGACAAGACTCAGTTGTTCACCTCCACTTCACGGATAAGGGACACTCATTTGAGGACCAAAATGTGCACATTTTGAACCAGTAAAACCAGTGGTTTGAGAGGGGGGTGAAGGAAGTCATCTATGTAAAAAAGAGAAGCCATCTTTAAACAGAGGAGGAGGCCTCAGATTTCAACTTTTAAAAACTTATAATGCAGCTTTAGGACTGATACATAGCCGGTTTCACACCTATCAGATGGGACCAGAGGGGCCTCATCTGTGAATTAGATTAACAAAGACCTTAATAAACCTTTACTGTGAGGTGTGATATGTCACTCTGCATATGTATGTGTATTTTACCTCAGCTTTATAACCTGAATCCCACACGCTCTGCTCTTTCAATTGAGAAAACTTCTCGGATGAGAAGCAAAACGTCTTCTGTTATAAAATCCAGGTGTTTTTGTCTTGAACATTTTTGAATTCATCATGGCCTGGATGACTGAGAATCCTCACCACTGGTTTTTATGTCATTTGAAGAGAACATTTGGCAAGTTTCCTATGAGCACAACCAACGTTTTCTACTCTGCTGCTCAACCCACAACTGCAATTTTCTTTACAAATGCAGCGCCATTTACGGGAAAACAAACAGGCTTTCCAATGGTGAAAGTTTTATTTCAATAAGTATTGATATAATAAAAGAAACAATCAACTAAACACACATTCCTTTACTTTTATTGCCATGCTTACTCTATCATCCTGTGTTTGTGGACGTTTGAAAAACCAGGTTGCAGACACTCAAGAATCCAAACCAGAGAGGACCCTAAAAACCATGATGTCACAGGAAGTCTTTTCCAGCATGCTTGATATAAGTCCGTTGGGCTACCACTGATAAGACGGAAAAGTAAGAGACCAGGAGACACTTGGCATTCTACTTGTTACTGAACAATGATGCCTCAGTTGTAGTTATCAGACTATCTCACCACAGACCACATGTGGGCAGGCCAAACACAAGTAATCAGTTTTGATAAAATGAGACAAAGTTCTCTTTCAAAAACTACAGACTGCACCTAGTAAACAGCATTTTGCTGTAAGTAGAAGACAGAAAGGTTTGAAAAAGAAAGAAGAAATTTTATAGAGACTATTTAAAGACACCTCAGCAATGACTCTGTGACAGATCCTTTAAGCAAGTATTTCCCTCTCCCTTAAGTGACCGTCCTTGCACTTCAAGGTACTCTCTGTCGAACCGGTTGGTGGTGAAATTGCTGCGCATTGTGATGACCGTCGTCATGGAAACATCCAGGTGTTGCTCATGAGCCAGGACTGAGGAATCAGAAAGCTAAGCCACTCACTAATCCTTCTCCATACCACAGTGTGTCAACATCCAGGAATGTACTGTCTAAACTAAAAGCACTGTTCTTCTGTCAAAAGGGAAAAAAATGCATAAATGCAACGATAATGCTTGAGCTCTGTCGCCTATGGGATGGGAAAAGAAATGAAGAGGAACAACTAGAGTCAAGATTAAAGAAAGGATGCCTTGATATCTCTCCAGATGACTTAATGCCATCAAAAAGCATAAAGCCTTTTACTACAGAGCACTTGGGGGTGCAAATAACAATGTAATGTCTGGTACTGAATGAGCTTCTGTAAGACAAAGTCGGAGCTTCTAAGAAGACCAGCTGCTGTCAACAGTTGGATTTCTTTGGACCAGCACTAAGCACTCAGTCAGTAGGAGATATCCTCTCCATGCCTTTGATCTCAGCCCATCAGAGTCTTATTCAGAATCTAACGGAAAAATAATCTCACCAGGACAATTGAATTCTAAAAAATACACGTATAGTTTCCCACTGCACATCAAGTATAGTTGTGGACTGTCTAAAAATCGGTATCAAACATGTTCTCTTAGCACAACTTTTTGACACATTTAAAAGTCTTTTTTGACATTAAACAAGTCTCGCACTGCAAACTGCGAAAAACTTTACATGTAACTAAATTTTGAGTCACACAAAAAAGACTGTTCTGAGCAGAATCAAAGCAACACAATAGCTTTCTTGTTGTCTTTTCCTCCTGGTGCACTTCTTTCAGTGCCTGTGTGTTTACACGTTTCACCAAACAGTGGAGCAAACAGATGCTGCGAGACTCACTGAGACCCCTACAAATTTTGCCAGTGCTGAAAATGTCCTCATGGGAATTTTGCAACGGGGGGGGGGGGGGGGGGAGCCACGGAGATGCAAGGCCTCGCAGCGAGCCACAACAAAGAGCATCTTTGTCAAGCAGGAGAAATTACCATAAAACACATCAATTCAGATGACGAGAGACTGCGGCACTGAGAATTTTACATTTAATGAGCTCCAGGTATGTTCCGCTGTCTTTTTAACCCAAAACTACTTACTCTCCAGATGCAATATGATGTGATAACATATTTGCAGTTACTTTATTTAGGTTTTAAGAGGGTTACAAGTGAAAGCAAGTTAAAAATAGAAGCACAGCTGATTTGGGGGCAGAATGCTTCAACTAGTTCAACTAGTTTAAAGAACTTAAGGATATCTGAGTAAAAACTGTTTCAGGTGGATATTTTAGGTTTATTTTTAGCATATTTTGTCAGTCTTTTTTTTTTTTTTTTAATTGGTGGTATCTTATTGGGTTGCAACCAATTGTTAGATAGTTTGCATATTGAGGGTGTCACTTAACTCATCCTGAACCCACCTGTGCTTAAGTTTTATTTTGGTACCAGCAGGAGAGCTCTCCTCTGTCAAAAATCATTGACGGAAAATGTCCAGATCTCAAAACTATTTGAACAATAAATAATTATTACTGAAAAACTTGTCGAGCTTCTCTTATCTTTATTACAAAATGGTGCTCCAGCAGATTAAATCATAAACGTAGGGGTGGCTTCCAAGGCGTGTACAACATGAAACGAGGTTGGTTTGATGTGGACAGAGATGCACAATAAAAAAGTGCATGGCAATGTATTTTTGCAAGCCGTGCACACAAAATAAAAACAAAAAAAAAAATGTGCATGTTTTATCACACTTTTCTTGCAACTTTGAGTCACCAATTAGTCTCTCAACAGTGACAGCTCAGTGAGATGCCATTATTTCCACCAATTCACAAAACGTCAACTTAGTGCACATGAAATTAATGGATTTATTGTTTTTTGTGCAAAACTAAACAATATGTAATGATTCCAGAATGACTAAATTTTATGTTTGGTTGAAATGTAAATTATGAGTTTAGTGATGAAGAGGATGAACCTGATGTTTCTGCCAAATTTCAGCTCAACCTACACTTGACCCTTGTGTCACCTGATTTAAGAGTCTGTATCTTCCACAAAACTGGTTTGTTGAGGATTATCTGACCTTGATGTTTAAAAGTTGGCCTCCTTATTTGACAAGTGCTCGCTTGCCTTGATGTCATGAGTCTAATTGTTTGTGCTACGTGAGATATAAAGACTGAGACGAGCTATGCTGTTGACTGTGTGCACAGGCTAAAGTGTGTGTGCGTGTGTGTCATCGGGAGCCAAGCTAACACTTGCCCTCAGCAACACACACACATGTTTTCACCAACCACAACCTATCATTACCGCCGTCACGTAGCCACCTCCGCAGCAGGCCTCACAAGCCGTGGCAACCTCCAGCACACACACCTGGAGGGCCAAACATTTTAGTTCCCAGCACTGTGCTTTACACAAACAATCTTTTTACTCACACACACACACACACACACACATATATATAAACAGGCACACACACCTTTTCATATTCTGCAGCCAGGTTTCTTTCTTGCTGTAAATTATATCTCACCTTTCTAGCTCTCAAACCGCAAATGCCTTAGTACTATTTAATTTATGTTCTTTGTTATCATTTTCCACACCAGCCGAGTAAAACAACCCTCCAGAGCAAGTTAAAGGAAACTGAAAGGCAGTTTTCTAATACAATCTAAGTAGCAGCTTACTATTGTAAAAGCAGGACAAACAAGTGGGATTCATTCCTCCTCTGTGTCTCTTCATCTGTGTTTGATTGGAGCAGAGCCACTTGAGAGTATACACAGTTAAAACCACTAAACAAACATGGCTAACATACTCCACTCACCTGCCACACATATAAGAATTACCGGTACAAAGAGGGACACTGCAACAATTCAGACTGAGGAAAATAAAAAAAACTGGCTCCTGAACTGGTTAAAGGAGGCTCAGGTGCACATCCTTCAGTCAGGCTTCATCAGAGAAACAATAGAAGACCCCAGGAACATGCAACCACAACAGAATATTTGAAAATGATGTGTCACTGTAATATGTGCCCTGACTTATCCTTTGTCACGTTACAAGGGCTGTCTTGGGCCTGTGCTTGCTCTGCAGCATGTCCTATTCATCGATGGGCTTAGTGTGTAGCAGGTTGCACTGAAAGGTGTGCAAAACCTGAAACTGACAGGCTTAGGAAGCACATTGTGCAAATGAAAAATCCCTTAGAAAAACAAACACACACATGTCAGTAAAAGTAGATTGACTCAGATAACCTAATGTTCTTTTGCAAGGAATGGAAACAGACAGACTTTTCTCGAACAACCCGCAGTTTTCTGTGTAATGATATATAGAGTTTAGGTAAAAAAAAATAAAAAGTGGATTTACGTTAAAATCTGCTTTTTCTGCTTTGACCTTTCATTCTGGAAGCACACGTTTATTTTCACGCATCAAAACGTGCATGGTTAAAATCACCACCGATATTATTTTTTAATATACGTTTAAGGATTTTTCGTGGATCCAACTTCTACTTTAAATCTATAGAGCAATACAAAATTGTAGATTATTTTTCTTTAAAAAATGTGCAAAAATCTAAATGTAACAACAAAAACAACAAAACTTTAATCTTAAAACAAGTTGCCATCAGAAGTTGCAGAAATCACCAAACACATGGTCTTGAGCAACACAAGGCAGTTTCTTTTTTATATTTTTTAGTATTATATCTGGGCCTGGGTTTGTGCGTGTGTGTGCTGCTCATTGGTGTGTGCACTTTGTGTTATGAATGACCTCATCAAACCTTTAAATACACAACAGAGGGGTCTGGGCAACATCAGATCCAATTTTTGCCACAGAGCTCCAGCAATGTCTCCGTGCTTCATTTACATACAACAATATACAAGTCCACAGCCCTCTCACAAAAACACTTACACAAACAATTCATGCCGTGCTAAACTCAATCTTTGTCAGAGGGCGGTGGCGCACAGATGGACACAAGTGCAAGATTTGGCACAATGGTTGTGTTGTTCAAAAAACAGTCCTGCTTTTAGATTTTTTTGCTGCTTGTCGAGGTATTAGTGCAGTCACAGTACGTGACTGCTGCGAGGAAAATGTTGAGGCATCTCCATCTAGAGAACTGGGAAAAAAGTTCCTGCCTTGGGATATGTGTGTGTCTGTGTGCGTACATGCAGAGGGCTCAGACATGATCAAACAAAGCGCACACTGGTACAGTATGCCATCTGTCCTCCCCCATGCCCTTGAAAACATTTTTACTCTCCCCCGATTTCACCGTCTCCACGAGCCTCCGCTCGATCTGGAGCATGAGAATGAAAGGGGCCTTGTCTAAGAGGCTAATCCTTGAGCGATTAGTCAACGCGTCTTGATTAAAAGCCTGCAGTGCTGCGGCGCCCCCATCCCTCAACCCCCTCATGCATGGAAATGGCAGCCCCACAGGTGTCTGCACAATACGAGTCTCGCTGGGGGGACAAAAGTGGTTGCAGGAGGTGAGTCGGGGCTGACGCTCACATGTGGCAGAGGGACAAGGAAGGAGCAAGGGCTGAGCATTTTCTCAACAAAATAAAAAAAAAAATTGAAAAGTTTTATCTTGACAGGAATGACCACAAAACAAACATCCATGCATTGTTTTACATTTAGTTTCCAGTTCAGCTATAATCCCTTTTTATCAAATTATCTAATTGTTTCAGGAAAACACAAGAGCAAAAGTAGGAAAAGATAAGAAAAGAAAAAAAAAACATACTGCATATTTCTGACAGATTATCCCTTCATTGGCGAGTGTTTTCTGTAAACAGCCATCTTGAATTAAAAGGATTGCGAAAAGAGGTAGGTATTTTACTGAATCGGGCTCAGACTCCCTCACTTTTCATCGACAAAATGTTGTCCCAGGGGTATTCCCCTGCCTAAACATGCTATGACAGATACTGCATTTTAACTGGAGATGCTTTAATCAGAGCCAGAGTCAGAGATTCGTTATTGCCATTCACACCACATGTGGTACATGTGATGGAACGAGATTATGTACACAGGGTCCCAGTTACATCCAACAATAAAATGTAAAAGAAGAACAGTAACAACATCTAAGATGTTTTAATTTAATAAGATTAATGCGGACTCAGTGATTATCAAAAGGTTTATCAGGTGAACATTTAAGAAATAAAAGAACTTTATTCCAAAGAATAGAAGAAATACTTAAATGCCTTTTAAGAGGTGTTTCTTCACCTGCAATGAAAATGATCTGTTTGAATAATAATTGGAGCTAAATAACTCTGAGTTTCTTTATTGTCAATGTGAGTTTAAGATATTTTTCTTAATCTGCTCCTAGTTAACCCATGGCAGCAGGAAATGACCTGTGAGCCTGGGGACACACTACTGTACTTCCCCAATCACATCCATCGTGCGCCTAACCTTGACTGAAAGCTTCAGAGGGGAGGGCTGCATCTCGGGAAGCTTGACACAGAGAGGAATCACTTACTGCTCCCCCCAAGAGAACCGGCAGAGCTGCACAGAAGGGGGATTCAAATAACAATGGCAAGAGGGAGGGAGTGAATGTTTCCTGAAATCATATGTTGTTAGGAAGTCCATCTCTCCTGCCAGCCGGGCAGCCAGGCCGGCTGTACGAAGAGATCAACAGGGTAAGAGCACACATGGTTTTAGTTTGGGTCCATGTAGCACTTGGAGGAAAGAGGAGGCCTGGTAGCAGGAACCCTCCAATTCTCACTTCCTGCTTCTGCTGGAAACGTGATCCGTTTGCCTGCCGTCCCCATCAACACAGAGTGCAGTGTTCACCCGACAGCCCAGGGAACGGCATATCACTGCTCTGGGCAGCACATCACAAAGAATCAGGCTTTCAGCACACCGAAACTCAGGCCGGTGTTTTCCTAATCAGTTAGATGCTGCAGAGACGATCCCTTGCAATCGTGCTGTCAACCCTTCTGCAGCGGCAGGTTAGGTGACATTTCTTCTTGTGGGCAGGAAGCGCTCTGCAAACAACAGGTTAAACAAAGTATCTCAAAGATCAGTAGTGACTTCTGCTCTTTTTGCACATGAAAACTTGGCGCTGGCGTGAACGAACCGATATACGTGAGTGACGCAAGCAGAGAGGTTCATAATTATAGGCTTGAGCAACTTTCTTACAATCTTAAAGCAAGATCAAGGTTGTTAAAAATGTTCCAGTTAAAGAACCTTTTCTGACCTTCCTGTCCCATCTTGGCAAGAGAAAATGACTCACCTGAGAAAACTACAGGTTGCAATTGGCCAAGTGCTGCTTCTACAACCAGGTGAACAGGCCTACGCATTTTTGACCTTAGTTTGACCTGATAATTCACAAACCTTGTAAATCAAGAAGGCAACACCCAACTGAACAGCCACCAACACACAAGAAAAAGGGCAAAAGGTGCGCCTTAAAGGTGGTGTTTTATTTGTTTACCCCGAGTTGCTCCTGAAACATTGAACATGGTTGAAAACAATAAGGATGCACAATGTCTTTGGGTATGAAATGGAGGCTCTTCAACCGTAAAGACAGTAATTGTTGAAGCAGATCCTTGAAAGATCTCGAAACCTTTGCAAACTTAACTTTGAATTACAGTCATAAAAGTAACCACTGCAAATAATACTGTCCAATTTGAAAGCAATATTTTTTTTTTCCTTTTTACCAGTGATAATAGATTAGCCAAGCTGGACTGCACTTATATAGCACTTTTCTATCTTATCAAGATACTCAAAGTGCTTTACACAGCAATCTGTGCCCTCATTTACCCATACATACAGCACTGTACAAGGATTCAAGGTTCTTTATTTGTCGTACACACCACATGTGGTGGAACGAAATCGTGTACACAGGGTCCAGGTTCCATCCAACAAAAGTATTAAATTTTAAAAGAAAAACAGTACGGTAATAAGAACTAAGAGATGAACAAAGAAAATTAACCAAAAATACACTAAGCACTAATAGCATAAAAACAATATGCCAAACAGCTGCACGAACATGAGTCGGTGTGAGCAGATGAGTACGAATGAACACTATACTGTACTAACTATACTGTACTACTATATATTTACAAAGAATGAACGCTATACTGTACTACTATATCTTTACAAAGAATGAACACTGTACTGTACTACTATATCTTTACAAAGAAGGAACACTATACTGTACTACTATATCTTTACAAAGAATGAGCACTATACTGTACTACTATATATTTACAAAGAATGAACACTATACTGTACTACTATATATTTACAAAGAATGAACACTACTGTACTACTATATATTTACAAATAATGAACACTATACTGTACTACTATATATTTACAAAGAATGAACACTATACTGTACTACTGTATCTTTACAAAGAATGAACACTATACTGTACTGCTATATCTTTACAAAGAATGAACACTATACTGTACAGTACTACTATATATTTACAAAGAATGAACACTATACTGTACTGCTATATCTTTACAAAGAATGAACACTATACTGTACTACTATATATTTACAAAGAATGAACACTATACTGTACTAATATATACAGTATTTACAAAGAATGAACACTATACTGTGCTACTATATATTTACAAAGAATGAACACTATACTGTACTACAATATCTTTACAAAGAATGAACACTATTCTGTACTACTATATATTTACAAATAACGAACACTATACTGTACTACTATATATTTACAAAGAATGAACACTATACTTTACTACTATATATTTACAAAGAATGAACACTATACTATACTACTACTGTATATCTGTACAAAGAATGAACACTATACTGTACTACTGTACCTTTACAAAGAATAATCAGAGCTTTATCACATTCATACACCAATGGGACACACATCAGAGGCAATGGGGGGTTCAGTGTCTTGCCCAGGGACACTTGGGCATGTGACTGCTGGTGGAATTGAACCGTCAACTCTTGCACTGGAGGACAACTGCTCTAATCACTCAGCCAGAGCTGTGTGTGCATTGTGTGCTTTCAAGGCCTGAGCTCTATTGTTTATGCTCTGCTGTGTCTGGGCCAGCAGGACCCTTGACTGAATTCCTGCCCCAGCATGCAAAAAGTTTAACAGTGCTATTGCAGTAGAAGGAATGATTACATCTGAACCTACAGCACACCATATGTTTAAATGGGAGCCTAAAAAGCACAGTGGCAAAGGTCAAATCCAGCAGGTCTCCTGCAGGTCTTCAGCAGGGTTTCTGCTTCTCAGCTTCACAGACCTTTATCCTGAAGGTTTTAATTTAATGGACAAAATGTTTGGGCATGAAAGTCGTCACAAGGGATCACTTCCTGTAAGTAGACAGTCATTTCAATTAACTTTTATATGTGAAACATTTTAGGCTAACCAACCACACCAGCACTCTCCCCAGTTTTAATCTCCCCCGTCATTTGGCTGTGGTGATTCTGTTGAAGTAGAAAAAGACCTTCTTTCTACCCTGTGAGTACCAACTCATAGTTTGCTTCCGAGTATGAACCTTCTAAAGTTCATCCTGGTGGAACCAGTCGATGGCCTCGATTAGGACCTCTTTGCACGTCTCCATTTCCCTTTTCCCTGCACTCTCTTTGCGTTTCATAACAAGACAGAGCATGCACGTTGTAAAAGTCTTTAAGGGGGGTAAAAGGGATTGGGAGATTAAATTTATTTTGAATTCCTTCCCCTTAATGTGGCAATTACCCCCACCCTTCCCTCTCCTGCAACTCATCTCCCTTCTCCAAGCAGCACAGCGTGGAGTTTGTTCCAAAGCACATCGCGTTTATGTTTTGTACACAGAAAGCATATCTTTAATCCCCTGCTGAATCTCAAACTTCACAGCAGCCTGTCACTCATTTGTCTCAAGCCTAAGGACTACATGAATGTGCATGGCTGAAAATTGTTTGCAGTGTGAGAATTTTTGCTGCAGAAAAAAATGGAAAAAACTTTATGGCTAGTTTAGTCAGTCATTTTTAATATTTCATAATTTAAATGCTTGAAATCCAATGTGCAGACAACTACACACCTTGACTGAACAAACTTTTGAAATACATAAACCTTTACCGGAAACAAATTCCTCACATGTATACGTATTAAACAACTTTTATTCAGACGTAGCGCCACATGTGTAATCTTGTGCTACATTTTATCTGATTTTAGCAAAAGCAAATGTCCTCTGAAATTCCAAGGATTGTTAAATGAGCATTTTGCAGAGTCATAATCCTGCTCATTTATGTCTAATCTGAGTAAGAAGATCAGAAACGTTACATGTGCTTGAACTTTTGCTGTACAGGGTGTTGCCATGCTTTCTTGACTATGTTTAGGAATGCTAAGGTCAGGGCAGTCCCATGTTACAGTTACAA
Source organism: Hypsolebias antenori (assembly GCA_031762315.1). Lineage (NCBI taxonomy): Eukaryota > Metazoa > Chordata > Actinopteri > Cyprinodontiformes > Rivulidae > Hypsolebias > Hypsolebias antenori. Next base: position 19,942,494 of record JARVGS010000472.1, on the reverse strand, counting down.
AACTATCTGATTGTGACGTCTAAAATCCCTAATCTGAGCCACTTGTGTAACAAAAAGCAGCTGGGGTTGTGAGATTTCTTGACGCAGTTTACAATCCACCGTTCAGAGGTCTGTGGCTAACCCTCAGACACGACAAAGGCTGTCCTTTAGGAAACGAATCCCACCAAAAAAGCTCCATTTCCCTCTTTTCTGTGCTTGGAGGACCCGTCACAACCCCTCCTTTTCACTGCACTTTCACACATTCTGCGCCTCTGAAATGGTCTCGTTTTCAATTAGCTAAGCCATTTAATTGACCGCTCTGTGCGAGGAAGGATTAGCCGATGAGAGGGGGTAAAGAAAGCGAGGGAAAGCAAAACACAAAAAAGGAAGTAAACGGTCAGTTGGTGGGGGGGGGGGGGGATTGCAAGACA
>JARVGS010000472.1:19931665-19941984 GCA_031762315.1 Hypsolebias antenori | reverse complement strand
CCCCCCCCCGGCAAGACACCAAAGGAGACACCAAAGGATTACCCCTGTCATCTGTTCCGTGATAAAAATACATCTTTGGATGTAAAGGGAGAACGAGAAAAGACTTTGTAAGGGATCCAAGAATAAGGTGCACTATCAGGCACTTCAGAGGTTCGCCTTTATCCTGATGAGAACAGAGGAAGGCCCCTGCAGTGAGGATTCACCGTTTCCTCCACCAGTAGTCACATTAATGCATCCTGAAGAGCCAAAAACTCTTTCAATAGTCCTGTTTTTAATGATCTCCACAATGCTGCATCTACGTCTTAGTTTCTGCTGCACAAAAGCCACATAACTACTGAATATTTGTGTCCCGATATTTTTTTTTTTATTATGGTTTGTTTTATTGTTATTTACCTAATGGCTGCAATATTGTTTATCCATGCACCCATTATCTTTAAACCACTTCTTCCTTTCCGGGTCGTGGGGATCACTAGTGCCCATGTCCAGCAGTCACTGTGCGAGAGGTGGGGGGACACCCTGCAGGTCGCAAGTTCATCACAGGGACACATTAGAGACAAACGAGACAAACAACCATTCACTCTCTCACACCTAGGGACAATTTAGTTACCAATCAGCCTAAATGCATGTTTTTTGGTCTGTGGGAGGAAACCGGAGCATCGTACTGGGAGAAAACCCACACATGCATGGAGAGAACGTGCAAACTGCACCCAGAAAGGCCCCCAGCTGGGATTCAATCCGGCAACCTTCTTGTCGAGAGGCAACAGCTCAACTGTGTCACTGTGCTGCCCACAATATTGTTTATTAAAGCAGAAAAAAGATGGTTTTATGCCAACATGACATCCCCTCAACCCTTTAGGGCAAAGAAGATACAGTCTAAATCCTGGAAATATACACAAACACAGTCAGTGTACCAGCTCTGCTGTAGCAATGGTATAGGTGGAGTCCAACTACCAAGCAAACATTTTATAACCGAGCTCCATTTCTAGGCGTGTTGCCTCACATTCTATATTTAATGACAGATTTTTACTTTGAGAGCAAGTAAAGTGAAACGTAACACGGGAGCACTGGAACTATTGCTCTGACCCAGACACAGCGGCACACGATGTCCTACCTTTTAATTTCACAGTATAAGATTTCAGCAGACGAAAAAGGCTTGGCTACACGGTTCCTGGAAAAGGGTTTGCAGGTAATGTCACAAAAAAATAATAATAAAAAGATATTTTGGGGGGGGGGCTTGCCCTCGCAATCTTTTTAGTTGCCTCTCACACCTTTTGTCTTCTGCTACATCATTTAATACAATGAGTAGTTTTAGATCAAATTCTGAAATCAAAAGCAAAAAAAGGCATGTCTTGTAACATTATTTAGTTAGGTTCAAACAAATGGAATTAGACAGCTTCACCATCAGGGAAATTCCACCTGGGGATGATGGGGGCTGCAGCGCAGCAAGAGGGGATGGGTGGGGGAGATACGTTGAGGGAGGAGGGAGATGAAAGTCGAGCTTTGCCTCCTTTTGACAGATTGGTACAGACATGGGAAACTTTACACGCTGTTTGTTTGACCACGCTTTCCATATCCTCATATCATATTAAAAACCTCACGTGTTGAGAAAAGAGTCAGAAGAAAGGCCTCCTTCCTCCGTCTGCATTACCAGAGCTGCTCCCACTGATTTATGCAACACAAAGGTCACAACTTGGAGGAAAAAATCCACACTTTCACATGTTAAAAACTAAGTCTTTTAAATGCTAACGTGCGTGCACATTCACACACACATGCACACTATATGTGGCTACTCGAGTGCATCTGTCGTTGTAAATACAACCTTCAATCTGGCACCTGGCGATTAGCAAACTAATTAGAAAGCTATCAAACAAATGCAGCTTGTGTTGAAGCCAAAAAGTAAAAAAAGATCCTAAGGTGAAACTGGTGACAGACTTTACTTGATGCTTTCTATCTGGATTGTAGGGCAGTAATAAACAAAAAGGCAAACATAGAATAATATTAGATACATTGTTTCAGTAAAATCTGTCCAATTGTTCATAAAACATTTTGCTAACAAACAGAGAGAGTTGATTTTAATAGTTCTTGGCACACAAAGTTCAGGTCATCTGGACGGTTTCTTTTCTTTCTTTCTTTTTTTTTTATGTTGAGACGTTTCATCCTTCATCTAAGGACTTCATCAGCCAGAGGTGCCACAAAAAACTCAATCCCACAAGCAGCACACTCCCATAGTGGAGCAACCAGTTTGCTGGTGATAAGACGGTTAGGGCCTGCCCTTTCCCTTGTCGACTCCTCTGAGGCAGCCATAGCCAAAGTAGTTCAAAATATCAACGTTCATGCTCTACTATAACTACCATATTTTCCGCCATACACATCGCACCGCCCTATAAGTTGCATCAGTCCATTTTTGTCTAATAAAATGGAAAAATCCACAAATATGTCACTTTGCTGAGTTGAGCGCAGACAAGGAGGAAAAAAGGAGTAATGCTGTGCATTTCTTCAAAATTTAACAAGAAAAGCATCTAAAATAATTATTTGTTTGCTTGAAATTATAGCAAAGGTGTGTCTCAGTTGATCTTTTACTTAACAAATGCATTTTAATGGTCAAATGAGCTGTATTTTGCAAGGGCGGTGCAGCAAAATGAAGTTGGTTTGACCGTTGCTCCAAGCAGTGAGCAGAAAGAAGGTGGGGTTTATGGCAAGCCAATTGTGTCATTAATAGCTGGTGAAGATTCTCAGTCATCCAGGACATGGTAAATAAATAAAAAAAATTCAAGACAAAAATAATAAAATATAAAGTAAAGTATGATCAATAAAGTCCAGTTGTTTTTGTCTTGAAAGTTTTTGAATGTGTCATTATAGCTACTTTCACCTATTACACGATACAACAGCATGCCATACACTCTGCTGCTGTCTAGTGGCTGAAAAGGGTAGTGCTCTTTTTTCAGTCAGAATGAATGAAACAGTCATATCACAGTCAAAAACTGGATTATAAATATGAGAAAAAAAATCCATAAGTATGTCGCTTTGGCCTATAAGTCGCAAGGCATGTAAATTATGCAAAAAAACGTGATTATACAGCAAAAAAAAAATGGTATGCTATTTTATTGTCATACTTTTAAAACTGTTTTGACTCATTTATTTTTTTATTTAGCTCATTATTTATAAAAAAAACTAACTGGTTTGGAGTCATTTCTGTGCTATGGTGGCCATCTTGAATTGGGGTGACTCCAAAGGTTAATGAGTTGTAGATGTACAAACTGCTTACTCATTAAAGGTTTCTTTAAAACCAGTCCATTGCTTCATGATATATGTTGCCAACTGTCTGACAGGGTCATCAGACGCAGTTTAACACACAACACAGACTTTGTAGAGGATGAATTAAGTTCAGTCTAAGATGATTAGTTAAAAAAGTGGCGCCCACCCATGATTGCCCCCTCCTTCTCCAATCACATATCGTAGATCAGACTATTTATGGGTCTACCTGTAAAGACTAGAGGCAAAAGCTCGGTCCGCATGTTTTACTGCTCTGTTTGAATAATCAAGTCGAAGTAAAACAAACATCTACCAAAGGGATGTTTAGCAAAGAGCTCAGGATCCAGCTCTGGGTAATAAGTGTTCATTAGTTTTAATAGCCTGGCTCCTGGACCAAGTGAAACGAAGACCAGGGACCACATTCATCTAATGAAAATAAACCAAAAATCTCCTCTACTGTCTGTCCTGACAAATCTCCCTCACTTTCCTAAACAGCTTGCTCATAAGTACAAATCAGGAACTAGAAGATTAGGCTGTCCTGACTCAAATGTACAATTTGTGCTCTTGTGCAATTAGGATTAAAGAAAAATGCTCGGGCACCATCTTGGAAAGAGAACGGAACGGATACGACAACTAATAGTTTTGGAAAATCTAATTTTCTAACAGCACGGGAACATCTGGGTCTGTCCCCGTGTTTTGTTTTACCACATGGCAGAAAAGCTAAAGCAACAAAATGTGTGGACCGTGGGTCAAGGGTTGTTTAATCTCCAATAAAGCTTTAGAAAAATAGATCCCCCCAGATCTCACAGTGTGTATCTTTAGCTTGTGTGAGTCTATTAAACAGCTGCTTGCTGCACATCTTGATTCCACCTGAGTTTAGAAGACGGTGGTGAGGCGGGCTCACTGGTCCAGATGCCCGCCCACCCTCCCAGCATAGGCCTGAACATAAACATGGTTTGGGTCTAGTTGAGGAGGGAAAGACCCCGTTTATTTATGGGCACGTCTGGGTCTGGGACACAATTATAGTAAGATAGATAGAAGAGATGAAGGACAAAGGAAAAGGACAGAGCTAGGCGTCCAAACTTCTGGTGTGGTCAGACAATGGGATCTGGCCCACCAACACGGGGACGTGAATATTGTGAGTCTGTGTGTGGGTTAGTGTGAGGTTTAAAGTGCACATTCCTGCACATTGTTCTTCCTTATCTAACGATTCAGTCCAATGTACAAACTATAAAGCAAAACATCTGTAATGAAAAAAACCTACAAGGTGCAGAATTGAACTAATTTGACCATCAGTGACGTCGAACATGCAACAAACAGGCCAGTGAGGCCAGAACGATTGGCTTTTGAACGCACAGTGAGGGTGTGAGGCCGGGGAATTCAAAGAATTTCTCTGTGTGCTTACCGGTAAAAACCAAGCCCACTGTAGGATTATGAAAATATGGCTGAGTGACTTCCTTTTCATCTTTGCTGCGCTCTCCTAAACTATATTGGTTCAATCAAACATTTTACAATAGAGCTTTACAGCTTAATAGCTTGACTACAGAAAGCCAGACATCATAAGATGTTTTTTTACGGTTGTTGTAGAGACTTTATGACATGGAAAAATGACCGTGCTTTACTGTACAGCAGGGGTGGAGAAAATTCTATTAATTATGTCTATTTGAAAAGTTATAGAACTGTGATTAGAACGAGAATACCATGATAATTTGATATTTGGCAAGCAGAAAATGCTGAGTTTGCACCAAATACTGCAAAAAAATAATAATAAATAATGAATTAAATAATTAATTAAACATTAAAGGCAGGAGTCAGACCTGAAAGAATTTGTTCAACTAGTTTAAAAGGGGGAACAGAAGGGGTTATGTATGGACAATATCTTACCTGTAATAGATCACATTTTGACCTACCTCAGTTTGAAAAAATAAATTGGTTTGTAACACAATGACAAGCTAACGGTTGGTCTGAGTGGACAAGACAAGTGGCTTGGTGCTATTTTTTTTTTTTTTAAATCTCAAAAGTTTTACAGATTTTCATGCAACCACACTTTTATAAATCTTCACATAAAAGCCAGTTTCTCATTCATTTTTATTCCAGCAGAAAAATTGTGTTATTAATGCTCAAGCTAGTTGCTGATGCTGCTGCTTGGATTGGAAAAAACATAACTTCATTGAATTGTATGTAAATGTGCATGTACTGTAAGTCAAAATGAATATAGAAGTAAACATTATAAAATGCTCTCATTATTGTTATTATTGTTAGATCAGACAGCTGTAATCCATTTTAGTCTTGGCATCATTCAGGCTAGCTGTTAAGTCAATCCAATCCACATTTAACACTAGCATATTTTTCACCATATAAGTTGCAGTTTTTTGCATAATTTGCATGCCCTGCAACTTATACGCTGAAGCAACTTATTTATGATTTTTTCCCCATAATTATAAACTAAATTTTGGCTGAGATATGACAGTTTTCATTCATTCTTACTGAAAATATTGAACACTACCATTTTCAGCTGCTAGATGGCACTTGAGTAGTATGGCATGCCATTGTATCGTGTAATAGGTAAAAGTGGCTATTAATGACACAGTCGGATTGCCATAGCCTGCCACCGTCATCTGCCTGGAGCAACCGTCAAATCAGCTTCATTTCACTGTGCCGCCCCGGCGAAATGCAGCTGATTTGACCACTGGAGTACATTTATTAAGTAAAAGTTCATCTAAGACACACCTTTACTATAAAGTCCAACTAACAAATAATTGTTTTTAGGTGGTTATCTTCTTGTTAAATTTCAAAGAAATGGACAGCGAGCTGCCCTCTGCATGTTCCTGTTTCTGCGTTTCGGCTTTTGAAAATCCAGCTGATCTGACTGTTAAAAGTCCTTTCATTAAGGAAAAGTTAGACTGAGACTCATCTTTACTCTAATTTTGAGCAAACAAATAATGGTTTTCAGGTGGCTATCTTGTTAAATTTCAAAGAAATGGACGGCGAGACGCCCTCTGCATGTTCATGTTTCTGCTTGTTGACTTTAGAAAACGCAGCTGGTTTGACTGAAAGAGTTCATTAAGGAAAAGTTAGACTGAGACACATATTTACTATCATTTTTGAGCAAACAAATAATAGTATTTTTAAGTGTTAATCCTGTTAAATTATATTTAAAGTCCTCCCGTGCATGCCCCCACGGCCGCCATTTGGCAGCCAATCGATTTGACACAACACTGGCCAACATTTCCGGGTTGTCAGCGGTGATGCATCACAAACGTGATGCATAATAGATGCAATGTATTTATGGATTTTTCTACTTTATTAGACATATCTGGACTGATGCGACCTATAGGGCGGTGCAACGTATATGGTGGAAAATACGGTAATACTCCAAACTGAAGCCACTGTAAGATTCATCTACAACAAGAAAGTTTGCTTTCAACCTTTCCTCGAAACCACAGTTCAAATAATCTTGACTCACTTTTCAGTGTAAATTTGTATTAAAAAAAAAAAAAAAGGAATTATCGTTATACTGTACAAAGCAATCCATGGTACATCTACAGGACCTGCAAAAGCTGTGCTTGCACAGTTTACACTGACCCAAAACAATTAGTTTTAGCCATTAAGGTCACAGTGACCTACAGTATGTTGCCTACCTCAGTGCAGATGCTTGTCTCACATCTGCAGCACTGCAACATTGCACGGGCCAATAAAATGATAGCTGGGTGATTAGCACAGTGGCCTGACACCACGTGCAATCGCTCACTGAAACACAAACATTAACCAATCACACCAGAACATCTGCTGTGACTAAACAGGACCACACTTTGTTTTTTAATGCTCACCCTGATGCTTGTTCTAATCAAGCTCAATCACACTAAAGACGACGTTAAACACGTCCAGGAGGAGACAAGCGGATTGGAAATAATAAAGAAACAGAGAGCGGCAAATGATTTCACCGCGCTCCGAGTTTAACCCGTGCAAACACAGGACTTTAAAACTCATTGATCGAGTGTAAAAACGGTCATACTTCCAATTAACCAAGCACTTTACTAAGTCGTAAAAACGACCAATTACAGTATACCGGGCTGTTTCAGCTGCTTGGATCATTTTGGATCAGTGACTGAGTGAAAAAGAGCGAAAGGTAGATTTAATGCTTCTCAATGAGTACCATGTGGAGTTTTATTGATGTTGCTGCTGCCATTCCTGTTGCCTTGACGGGTCTGAAGGACTCAGAGACCCGGGGAGGGAGAGGGGCAGGTCGTCGCTCTTACATCATTAAAAGTTGATAAGCTGGCAGCTGGTAGGAGGAAACCTTGCCAGCTGCAGCCACCAGGTCTTGGACCACCTCACATTTTCCATCTGCTCTTTGCCACCCGTCCCAGGTTTGACCAGACTCAGTCTTCCAGAGCTCGGACCGGTCTGTCTGCTGAGTGGCGCCACAGCATTGGGAGGACTGGAAAAGTCAGCTCTCACCTGAGAGACTTCGGTGGCGTCATCAAAAGCCGCCTGGCTCTGTGTCAGTAACAGTTTGCATTAAGAACGGATGCTTTAACATCACAAACTTCCCAAACTTCACATGACACGCGGAGTTCATCACACAAATCGAATGCAAGATGGAACCGGTGTATTTCCTGGGTTTATTTGCAAAAGTTGCAGAACAAAGGGTTTGGGTTTCATGTCGCAGCTTGCACAGACTTGGGATTAACCCAAAAGGTGAATGTGTAAGTGCTTGTGTGTTTGCGCTTGCGAGACGGGGAGAGAAGAAGACAGATGTGTGGGAGAGAAGGATTTAGAATACCACTGTGAAGAGGAATGGAAGAAGGCACAAAAAAAAAGTGCCTGCGTCACTCAACCGCAGCACCCGCGCTCCATTATTAAAGCCTTTTTTTTTTTATGGTTACAGTTTAGGTTTGCACTCTTTTAGCATGCACATATGTTCACTAAAACAACATGAGAGGTCAGGCCTCATACGCCCTCTCTCTCTACAGCTGTTCAGGCACTGACACACGTGGACCACATTTAGGCTGCAGCACCCGTTAAAGCTTAAAGCAAGGCAACATATGGGAAAGATGTAGTTTGTCATTGCAATGGGGTTCCTTTGCGTTCTAATTGCCTGCAGGTTAGTGTGGAGGTGAACTGGTGGAGAGATTAAAGTGTGTGCTACAGATGCTGTGAGAAGCATGTGAAGGAGCTGCTGCTAACACCCTGTTAACATCAAATAGCGCAAAGATGCAGAGAAATATCAAATAGTCACGACTTTGTTGCACAGCTGCAGAACGCAGCCACAAGTTCAATGCATGAAACGAATGAGCAAATGTTTTCCTGAACTGTCACCCACCTACAAAGTACAGAAAAACACTAAAGTCCAGCATCAATGATTAACTCGAATCGTAGACAGCGGTTTTTCCAGAGTCGGTGACTAGACAGCTTGAAAATATGCTGCAGACTTCCTCCTCTGTACGACAAGCAAAGCTCCACCTCAATCTGACTCCACATGGCGTCTGCAGCAAACAGCTCGGGGGAATAACACGGAGCTCTTCCTTAGAGCGGTACCCGTCTGTCGACTCTGAACAGGCCCGGTCAGGTTCGCAGCTCAGCTAACCTGCGTTAGCCGTTATCAGAAGCTACTAAAGGAAATCAATGATCCATTCTCATGAAAAGATGAGTAATCTGTGAGAAAAGATGGCGAAGATAGTGTAGAAAATCAGTTTTTTTTTTTTGTGAAAAGGCAGCTGCACTTGTGTAATTTAATTGTTTGGAAAGGGTTAATGAAAGAAGAATGACTGGAAATGAACTATGTGTGTGAAAGCTTCCATTTTCACTGCAAGGAAAATAAAACTTTCCAAAAAATTGAGTTTAAAGATAAACTTTCATTTGCTCTGTAGAAGCATTTCAAAAACTAAACATGCAAAATAGAAGCCAATTAAGACATTCAAACTTGTGCCTTTATTCTAGTTTAAATATTTGTCGTCCAGATTAGTATTTTTAGAAAAAAACTTGGTTTATGTGCTCTAAAGGGTTTGGAAAAAAGTGTGCCACAGATGCACAGTGGACTGAATGTGCACGTATACATGGCTGTGCAAAGAGTTCAAATAACTCCCTCGTGATTTAAATGTATTCACATGACACTTTTTTTTCTTAATCTCCATCAGAAACCTGGATTGCAACATATTTTAAAATCTGATTTGTGAAACGCTAATTGATTAACAAATTACAACAGGTGAGCTTCGCAAGTTTTGAAGAAAGTCATAAACATTTAGAAAAAAAAAAAACAGCAGTTATGAGGAAACTTAGCCACTATTAATCTGAGTCTTTTCCTTTTGGAAAGTTTTGTAACGTCTCTGCAGAGCAATGTACCTGGAACAGTTCATACAGAACAACTGTTATTATCATGTGGCCTGGCGTCGTACCTGTCACCCTGTGAGCTGCCACACCTGTTCTCCAACCAAGTCATGTGCATTTCTGTTACGCTCATTCTGAAGTTCACTGAAGGGGAGAAAAGCCAACAAAAAGATTCTTCTTAACCGTTTGCAGAATTTCTCCCATGGTTCAACCAGACTAGAACCAAACTGGATGTTGAATGCTGGGTGCCATTTATGTGCAGCTGTTTAACTTTATAAACCACGGCTGAAACAAACTAAGAACCTCTCTGAAGTTGTATTCCCAGTTTCACAAAGATATTCCCTTCTTTTAATTTTTTTTTCAACACTCTTCTTAAAAAGCTGAAAGTTAAGCAACATTCTCATGGCTGGAAAAGGGCGAGCAGATGACTTTATTGAAGGTCACACTGGTTTTATCAGTGTCGGTCCACACAGAGGCACATCGCCGCTTTGATCTTCAAAGGGAGATGAGCTCAAATGAGAGGCAATAAGAACATAATAATGCTAATCTGCATGCATTACTCCATGGATCACAGGGCGGCGGGAACATGACGTGGAGCCATCTTCAAGCGGGTAAACCATGTTTCATGTGACCACACTGCCCTCTAGTGGTAGAAAATAAGAACTTTTTATTCACACAATGAGTTCAATGGGTGTCACAGCCTTAGTTTAAAATGTTAAATATACAAAGTATATATA
>JARVGS010000472.1:19766294-19776678 GCA_031762315.1 Hypsolebias antenori | reverse complement strand
CGTCCCCCCCCCCCCCCCTCTACAGATGCAGAATGCACAGTCAGAACTCTTTTAATCCCCATAAGTAAAATGCTGGACTGAGAGGAACATCTTGAACAATGTTGTTTCTCTATGTGCCATTACGCAGAGGAAGACACTTTGATAGAACAGATTATAAAACAGCACCTCTTGGTATAAAAACATGCTAATTTCCTGCCTCGTACATGCTGACTAATCCGGCTGAAGTGCAGATGAGTTTGGGCAGGTGGGATGTTTTTCTGTGAAAAATCACAAATCAAACAGAACATGAGCTTGGTAAGCAAAAACGTAGTGTCAGACATTTACCGTTCATGGAAAATTTGACGTCATCTACCATTATCTCCATATTTACTTGATAAACATTGAATAGAAATTGTGTTTTACCAAGTAATTATAATATAAAAAGACAGACTGTCACAATATATTTAAATATCCTCTTTGTTTGCAGATATTTAAACCTGATGAAGAATTAAAAAAACACATGTTGTGTCCAGTAGATGAACACTCGCATATCATTTCTGACTGGAACATTGTAAATTCGAATGGAACCCAATGCAACAGCTGTGGTAAACATTTTGTTTTCTTTTTCTGCATCTTAACCATTTTAGCTTTCCTTGATTATATCATAAATCTAACAATAATTAAGTTACACTTGGTACTGGGGAACTCTGAAGAAACAGCCAATTTATTTTGTTTATATCAGCTGTCAGTTAACATTTTGTTTTGCAACTTTAACACAATACTTTACATGTTGATATAATAATAAAAACAACAATAATAATATATAATTATTATTATAAGAATTATTTAACAATACTATAATAATAATAATAATTATTATTATTATTATTATGGCTATATTATTAATATTAGTATTAGAATGGGTATTATTAATATGATTATTGTATAGTTACTGCTATCAGATGTCATGCATAGTCCTTGTTTGCAGCTCTTTACATGTTACTTGTATTCTGTTATTAAGCAGCACACCTGTTGTCATTCAGTAATCACCTCTTCCAGTGGTTTCCCCAGTCTCTTGCACAAACCTTTGTTTTGCTGTTGTCCAGTTTTTTTTTTGTTTGTTGTTTACCTTACTGAAGTTATGGAAAACCTTGTGGGTCCAGCATTCATGACAAAAACATCTAATGCATTTTAGATTTAAAAAAAAAAAAAAAAAAGAAACAAGTTAAATACTTTTTTTGTGTGTGTGTAAACTTGTGCAAGCAAAAGTGATGAAGAGTGAGATCAATGAGGCACATATTGTTTGACCTTTGGCATGTCACAGTTGTCCAGGTGTTGGTGTTTTTAAAAGGTAATACTGTAGTGGATGTTTTATTTTTCTTCAGTTATGTGATCTACATTTCATCCATCCATCCATCTTTATCCACTTCTTCCTTTTCGGGTCACGGGGGGTCACTGGTGTCCATATCCAGCAGTCACTGTGCAAGAGGCATGGTGCACCCTGGACAGGTCTCCAGTCCATCACAGGGACACATAGAGACAAACAATCTCTCACTCAGACTAACAGGCATGATTTTGGTCTGTGAGAGGAAACCGGAGTACGCAGGGAAAACCCACGCATGCACGAAGAGAACATGCAAACTCCACCCAGAAAGATCGAGATTCAATGTGGCGACCTGAGAGGCATCAGCTCTACTAACTGAGCCACCGTGCCGCTGTGATCCATATTTGATTAAAATAAAAATGAATCAATGTTTAACATATTTTCATTAACTTATATCAATTAGATGTAGTTAATTACTTTACTTGAAAAAGAAAACACATTTAAGAATATTTTCATCACATTATTAATCATTTGATTTTTAATTTTAATCTTTCTTTTTTTAAATCTTTTTATAAACTTTTACTATTCTTGAGTTGGAGAAATGCACAAAGAATGTGCTTATACTAATATATCTGTGCAAATAAATTCTATTTTATTTTATTTTTATTTAACTTTCATTTAAGCAAGTACGAGAACTCATTTTCGAAAGAGACCTGTTTGGGAGCAGATGATGGGGCTTAAGGGCCCAGAGTGGGGCAAATGAGGGTGGAGGCGGTGTGGGTGTTTCTCATTTCCACCCACATTTTAATGTTCTCAGTCTGGGGAGTTGAACCTGTGACTTTCCAATCACAGGCCCATCTTCTCTAACCTCTGCATCACCATTCCAAACATCTTAGAAAGTTGTTTCTATGACTCAGCACCTTTTATTTCATGCAAATATGAAAGAAAACATTTGGAACAATTTTTGTCAACCATTGCATTTTCATTCAGTCTTTTAGCTTTTCACTTTTTTCATCGTTATATTTAGTTTTTGTCTATTCGATCACCAAATATATCAAGTTTATGCAGGTGTTGTATTTATCTAAGTGATTGTTCTTGTTTACTGTATTTTATTTCTTTAGCACTGTATTCTCCAGTACAAAAACATTCTCATTATCAAAGCCGTGAAAATGTAGATTCAAATCAATAAGAACATGTAACAGTCTTCAAAGAAACAAATGTTTTCCCTCTTAACAAAAAAAAAATCAGTCAATAAATAGATCTTTTTTTTTTTTTTTTAAATTCTGTTTTTGCGAGTTAAGCTCTGGTGCAGCTTGGAGAGAGGAACACTATGCAACAAGTCCTGGTGACACTGTTTGATTCTCAGTCAGCACGTAGTCCGAAAAAAAATCAATTGACAAATACGTCAAACACATCACAGTATGTTTCTTCAACTGTGGCCAGTTTCTCTGTACACAGAACGTGATAAGAGCAAATTCAGAGAATATTCAGCTCCGTTCAGACACTCACAGAATGTATTGACACCGCTATCTTAAAACAGTTATCATGTGCTATATAACGTTGGTCCAAATTCCCAAACAAATCGGGGGGTGGGGAGATGTGTTGCACAACAATGATTAGATTCTGTGTTCTTTAAAGTTGTTTTTTTTTCTCTGCAATAATTAAAGGCATTTTATAACAAGTGACCCACTTTTTGCCCCTAAGATCCAAACCAGTAGAGAATAGATATAGATATTGTAGAAAAATGACTCACAGGAGTAAAGTTGTAACCTAGCCCCATTCAAACAAAACCCATTCCACTTTTATCAGAAAAGTGCAAGCACACCACTTGTTCAAGGTGACCATATACTTCAGTGGTTATATTTTTCTTGCTTATGAACTGACCATTCATACACTATAGATTTAAACACGGTGGAAGAAATGAAACTTTCCTGGTCTTTGCTCAGGTGTTTCTTGCACGTGACATCTCATTAACTTATCAAGGATCGTAGGTCATTTTTGGGTCAATAATGAAGCTCTGAAAGCTAAAGTAGCTCCTCAGTAAATATAAATTAGCAAAACCACGAGCAGACACAAGCTGGAAAGCATATTATTAATAAGTTCAACTTAATTCAAACGCAGTTCAATTCAATTCAAAAATAATTTACTAATCCCAAAAGGCAATTAATTGTTGATGTAGCTCACCCTGCTTTCATTAGAGTTGTTATAGATACTGATGGCTTCTGACAGGACGGATCGCTTGTAGATGTCCATCCCACAGTGGATCCGAAGAAACTGGCTGCAGATGCCAATCTAACAACCCAGACCCAGCAGACCTCTCGTCCTCTTGTGTAGCAGGATTGTCAGGCAGAAATCATTTTTTCCCAGCAGCCTGTTGTGCCCCTCATCGTCGCAGACTTAACTGCAGGTGTCGATCTCAGTCCCCGCCGCTGTCACAACTCACGTTCCCCACTACCTCCAAGAGCTCGGTGGTCAGGCACTCAAGCATCTCCTCCAGGTAGACGGAGATGCATCCACGGCACCTCCTTTTCAGCTCATTTGGGATTTGGGGCTGTAATTGAGGCATTACTTGAGTTTTTGAGCTGTTAATCAGCTGCTCAAAACTACCTTGTTGTTATGGTTACGCATCATAACAAATGTCCAAAAGTAAATGTACTTCATCTGATACCAGAGGAAATAATCATCCGAAAAAAAAGCAATTTACATCCAGAAAAAACAGGAATTGAAGTTTTAAAAAGCAAAATCTCAGAATGAATGTAGAGAGCGACGCCAACATGCAGTCACCTTGAGCCGCACAATTCTAGAATGTTTTTGTAGCACCACCTGCAGATCAGCATCATTTTCCTAATGACCAAGGTGAAAAACTTAAGACAAATTAACCAGTTTAAGAGTTTGTCCGACTCTTGAAAGCACCAGTGTTACCAGTTTACTGAGTGGCTGACGTTCACCTTCTCACACTCAGTGACACGTGCCTGAGCCACACTTAGACATCCACTTCAGAAACACTTAGACACGCTGGCACACAAATACACTTACTGTCACATAGGTTTTAATAAGTTGCACTGTTGCAACAAAGTGGGACAGCAACTTTTATAGTGAATGTAAATAAATATGTACAAACTCTTTAAAAAGCTGTTTATCAATCCATCCGATTCGGCAAAAAGACTCATAAAGAAAACCAGCCATCCCTCTCCCCCAGTGACACTCTACTGCTCGTCCTGGTGGATCCTAAAGCATTCAGTAAATCTTTAAAGGATGGTGCAACCCTAATACAGAAGTCACCTTTATAAGATGTCAAACCACCTCAACTGAGTACTTTCAATGAGCTCTATAACAAAAACCCCAGCCCCCACATCCAAAAAATAGGTTGAGCCTGTGTTTGGTCCAGCTTCAACTCACCATCCACCAAAAGTAATGTGTTTTCTGTTTAGAGCAGATGACCTGTTATCCATTAGATAAATTAAATGAAAACCAAAGATTTATCACTCAATACCTGCTTGGGAAGTTCCCAATTGACTGATGAATGAATTAAGTGGGCTTGACATGAGAAGAGCAAAAAAACAAAGCCCTCTAACCAATGTGCAGGTTTATTTTTTAGCTCCACACCAAGAAAACAAAATGACTGTCTGGAAAAAAGCCCTGATGGTTATTAAGATCAACACACAAATCAAGATACATCAACACTTGTTTTATTCAGAAAGTTTTCTGTTTGATGGTTCTCTTCATGACCACGAGGTGCTGCTGAAAATAAAACTTCATGAATTATATGTAGAACAAACTCAAATTAGCATAGCAGACACACTTCTTGTGCAGTCGGTGCATTTAGGAGTGTGATTCAGAGGCTCAGAGTGTGTTGCAACTGTTACCTGGAAGCAATTCCTCTAAGCTGCATGCCTGCGCAGTCGCGCACTGCTCGCACATTTTCTGCGCACAAGAAAATCTATGCTACACAGTTGGAGCAACTGTGCAAATGCCCAAGTAAAAATATCTGGTTATCTCACGCTTTATAATAAACTGTCAGCTCGAGCGTTCTCTACAATCTGTCTGTATGTAGCACAGAAATGCATGAGGACTGGGGGGAAGGAAACCCTCCCTCCCAGTCAAAACTGACTTGTGTCATGTGCTTTATGTAGCAACAATGGAAATTTAAGAAGAGGTTAAAAAAAATTCAACAAATGAACTCACAGGTGAACTTTCATTCCAGCCAATCAGTGTCTTTTGAAAATTTGGTGCTGACGTGCAATGAAGCTAAGTAGCTACAAACTTCCTTGGCTTCTAGCTTTTCCAAGCTTTATACTGCATATTTCATCACATACCTAGGAATAATATTTGAAGTTGTGGATTTATCACAGAAATTAACGTCGTACGACATCAAACAAAAGCGGTAAGTGAGCTAATCCATTGACTTGTAGCCACTTTTATCATGCTAAGTGATGGCAATCAGTAGTGCTCACTGTGTATCTGGATGGTCAAAGAAAAAGTTTACAAGCCAGTGGTGATGTTGAGACCAGCTTTCCTGTATGGTCTGGAGACAGTGGCATTGACAAAAAGACAGGAGACAGAACTGGAAGTGGCAGAAATGAAGATGCTGAGGTTCTCCTTAGGAGTGACATGGATGGATACGATCAGGAATGAGATCATCACAGCACAGATTGAACAACTGGGGGATAAAGTTAGAGAGGCCAGACTGAGATGGTTTGGACATGTCCAGAGGAGGGGCAGTGGGTATATTTGTATAAGGATGTTAGAAATGCAGCTGCCAGGAAAAAAAGACGAAGAAGATGGCCTAAGAGGAGATAAATGGATGCCGTTAAAGAGGACATGAAGAGCGTTGGAGTGAGGACAGAGGATGCAGAGTACAGAGTGAGATGGAGGAGGATGACTCTCTGTGGAGACCCATGAAAAGGGAAAAGCTGAAGGAAGAAGAAGTTTAATAGGTTGTGTAATGTAAAATTTACTTTTATATACTGAATTTCACTGTGAGTTCTTGCCCTGTGTGTCGCTCTGCAGCATGAAAGCCTCCACAGCAGTAACTATTTTAAGTTATTAGTAGCTTAGATATTTTTTCTCTGTCTTTTTTTGTTAATGTTGGTCGACAAGAAATAAATGCCTCAGCAAATGCCTCAGGTAACACGAGCTTCACTATCTCCACCAATTCAGCCACGTTGTTTATTTGTTTGTCCAAGGTTAGCGTACCCTGGTTTACATTTCCTCGTAGGTGGAGCGAGCTATACTGTTCACATAAAATATTTGATAATGTTCTTATAGAAACAATTCCTGAATGTTGTACATACTGTGTTAATGCAACGTGTTTGTCTGTTGACCCTACAACTGGGTAAGGTTACAGTAGACCTAGCCCACCACTGGAGTTTTAATTGAGTATTTCAAGCTACTAATAAACACAATGGATGATGATCATTAGGTCATTAGTAAGAAGTTGTGATTATTATTATATTTTTATATTGGCTAGTGATTTTCCCACCTAAAACTCAACTTAGGCTACACTGTGTTTCTTAGGCTGTGACTAGGATATGTGAGAGAAGTGGAGCATGCTCTCTTTACACAAGGAGAGCTGTTGGTCAGGTACGTCTTCTTGTTCATTAACTCTAAAATAGTTATTGAATCATGTTACGTAGGTAAAACTAGATGTTAAGCACCCATTAAAATACACCAGAATGCAGGAATTGGTACAGTATTTACTTTATTCAACATTTTCTGGGGGAGGACCCCCAGACCCCGTGTGTCCCCCACACATTGCAAACATGCTTCTGACACCAATGGCCACTGTGTTACTAACCATCTTCCAGAGCAGGACCCTCAGCCAGACCAAAGCATGATTCTCACATATCACATACTACACATCTCATGAACAACAAGATTATTGTCTTCTTCATTTGAAGTGGGTCAAATCACTTATTTGAGGATTCAAGGTTCTTTATTTGTCATATGCACCACATGTGGCACATGTGGTGGAACAAAATTGTGTACACAAGGTCCCAGTTACAACCAACAAAATAATTAAAATCTAAAAGAAAAACATTAATAATCTAAGATCTAAGATATGAACTAAGAAAAAATGTTAACTTAAATACACTAAGCACTAGTAGCATTAAAAAAGTAAGCTAATGGAAATTGCTGCTGTAATTTGATTATTTTAATAAGCCATGTAACTTGTTATGATCCCAGATTTTGAACAGATGTGATACTGGTGTGTGGCCACAGTGTGCACATCTGATGTTGCTCACAGTGGTCCTCAGTGTTTTCAGGGAGTTTGTTTGCCCAGACATACAAAAAAATGAGGGAACATTGCCTGGAACTGGTTTATTTCAGAACAACAGCTGCTACCCATGTGGGCAATCGTGCTGTTTAGCCAGTATGGACAGACTCAAATCTTCATAACATATTGGTACAGTACACTGTATGCTCCTTGGCATTAATGGTGATTTATGACTGCTGTTTCTTTCTGACAGTGCTTTTCTTTGTGCCATTTTAACTCCTCCTTTGTGCTACAGATTGATGCTTTTCCTCGTTAAGAAGTAAACCAATAATCACAAAAAATCCTTCATGCATTAGCATCAGAATTTCCAGGAGACATCTGAATTAAAGCAATGTTTACATTCATTTCATTTCAGGATTATTTTTAAAATATCAGACTCACTGATTTTGAAGCAAAAAGATGCTGACTTGTTTCTGTTAATCCACCTGCAGGTAATACAAAGGACAGTGCAGCCTCATAAAAAGCAACTCTAGAAATGAATATTGCATGAGAGCTCATCCAATATTGCAAGACATCAAGCTCAGAGTGTGTGCTTTGAATGACTCTCAGCTACAACCACATTCAATTTTAGCCCAGTTTCTGTAAAATACATTTGTATTCTGTTAGCAGTCACCATACATGTCACTATTTATCAGCCCATCAAACAGTGTTTTCGGTGACTCACACCAAATACATCAGTATTTATAAAATGACTTAAGCTCAGATAAATGTACTTCCTAAGAATAATAATAATTATTTTAAATAAATATACATGTATTTTCATAGAATCAGCTATATTGTGATATTTTATTATCATTACATTTGAAAAATAAAATAATGTAAACTCAAACTTCTTGAAATGTGCGTCACAATCCTAACATGAAATGGAGACTGTCAAAACGTTAAATTCAACTACGTTTTTCAGCCCAAAGTGCTGTGGAAAGGACATGCTGCTTCAGTATGGTAGCTGGGGGCAGAAAGGTTCAAAACAATGCCTTCCTCACTGACTGCACATTACATAACTGTCTCCGCCGGAGACAAATCTCTCTTGAGGAAGGACTGTTTGCTCTCAAGGAACATATTACTTCACTTGTTCTCAAGCACTGCTTGTTCTTCATACTCATTTCCCAACGGTGAGTTATTATATTTCTGAAAAAAAGCATGCAATAATAATTTTTTTAATGTTTATCAAGTAAAATATAAATTTTAGATTATTGTCTTCAACTGGCTTCAATTGGTGAGTTGTGTTGTTGCATCATGTACTTCCTAAAAGAAAATAAAACCCAATGTTGCACTATTAGCTCAGATTTGTCAGCTATGAGTATACAGGTAGTCCTCGACTTACGACGGAGATCCGTTCTCACAGCGGCGGTGTAAACCGAATTTGACGTGAGTCGTAGCGTCCGTAAACACATGTGACGTACCTGTTTTACCCAGCGCGTAAATCGATTTTTGACGTAAGTCCATGGTGATGCACTGCAATCAGAAGAGTCCTCCTTACATTTTGGGAGCCATAATGAAGGGCTAACGAAGAGCTAATGGCCTACTGGGATACTAGTGATGCCGTCCTCCTCCGTCCTCCTCCGCCCTCCTCCGCCGCTGCACCGCATGCTGTATTCTTCCGCCGCTGCGCTGCCGCGCTGCATTTCTGCTGCACTGCATTGCTGCCGCGCTGCATTGCTGCCGCGCTGCCGCGTTAAGACGTTTAACATCGTAAAACTGTCGTAAAAACCGACGTAAAAACCGACGTAAACCCAACATAAAACTGACGTAAAACCGACGTAACCGCGTAACTTGAATAAGGGAGATGCATCGTAACTATGAAACGTCGTAACTCGAGACCGTCGTAACCCGAGGACTACCTGTAAATGCAAAATATGTGCATATAAAGTTATTATGAATTGGTAAATAATATAAATACTACAATGCATTTAACACTTTTTTGATAATACATTGTATTTTAAAATAACCACCTTTCAATTTTACCTCATCAACCAATAATTTCATTCTTAAAGGTTTCATATTTCGTTAACTTAATTTATCTGAACATCTAATCCTAAATGTGACCCTTAAAATAGGTTGCAAATGTTCATTCATATTCTTAAAGGGTTTATTGTATTAAACTGTAAACCCAGTGACTGATGCATGCTGGGTATTGTAGATTTTCTTCTTCAAATGCTTCCAGTAGATAAGCTTCTTCTGTCTCAGAGCTGTTCCTGATTTATTTTATCTGCACATTTTGTGTGGAAGCCAACAAAGTATTTTATGCCAAAACAATGGGCCACACAGACAGTGAAATATGGTGTTTAAAATAAGTCATGTAGCTTTGTTTTAAAGACAACAACTTAGTGTTGATCACAAAGTTCCTCCAAGTTTTATAACTGCCGCCAAAGATCAACACCATGCACTTTCTTGTTTAAAGTAGTTTTAGTTGTGAAAACTCTTGGTTGTCATGCTGTGCAGTACATCATTCTTCTCTGTGGGGTCAACACTGAGCTGATCAAGAAAGGAGAAGTATTTCTGTCCTCTTTTGACAAATGGGTCATCAAATGTACGAACAGGTACATCCATCAGGAAATTCATAAAATAGATTGTTACTTTTCTCTTATTCAAGATCCTCAAGAGGTAATGTATCCTCCGCTGAGCTTTAACCTTCTGTCTGTTCCCCGTCCTTGTCTTTTTAGTCTTATTTCTCATCAGATTCTGGTAAATTCCTTATTCTATCACTCAAATCTGAAATGTGTAAAATGGTTACAAATATAAACTAGCAAGTATAGATGTCAAATCAACAACTGAATAAAAAATAGGTTTTAAATGGTTTTAGT
>JARVGS010000472.1:19736837-19751295 GCA_031762315.1 Hypsolebias antenori | reverse complement strand
AATACACCAGAATGCCAGAAACCTTCTCACCTTCTCCTGTTGATCCTAAAATATATTCATATTTTTCTGGGGGAGGATCCCCACTGGCAACCTAGCTGGGGGGTGGGGATGGGGGGTGGGGGTGGGGGCGGGGGTTGCTCGCACAGGGCGCCAAATAGGCTAGAACCGCCCCTGGTCGAGGACTACCTGAATAGCTCTTTTTAAACTTTGAAAAAAACATATATCTGGTATAATAGTGCTTGTTTACAAAAAAAAAAAAAAAAAAAAAAAGCATTGAGTTGCGATCACATTACAGTAACTTATCTTTAGGAAATTATTTGAGGAACCACTGGTTTTACTGACCAGTTTAGTCATTTCACAACTTTATTGACTTCAAAGAAGAAGCTCTGTCACCACTTTCAATCAGAAATTATCAATGTATCCTCTAAAGCCCAATCCATTCTCTACAAAACCATCCATGGATATAGAATAAGCCCCTTCCTTTAAAGGGTCAAAGTTCAAGGTCTTTGAGCTCATAAATCTGTTTTATTGCTGTCAAATGAAATATGTGATCAAATCTCATGTACAACAGCCTGTTTGTCTTCTTTTTATGCCCTGTGTTAATCTCAGACCTTTACAGTTTGACCGACTTGTGACTTCATCATCACAAGACTTTTTTTCATTTCAAGAGTGAGGCAGCTTTTGTGACGTGTGACTGCAAGTGTCATGCAAAATATCAAAAGATTGTTTCTTTTGACACTTGGCTGAAGTACTGAGGAGATAATAGAGAAGGCGACATTAATCTCTGCTCATGAGGGAAATCTAGCATCCAGTGAGAATCCAACAGATGTGAGATGTGATTTGTTCAGTTGAATCTGGGTTTTGAGTGTTTTATGTGAACACAACTAGAAGCTAGCATGGTGACTCCTCAGATATGCAGCTGTATGATTTTTTGGGGGGTTGTTATTGATTATCAATCCAAACCAGGCCATCATTCCTGGCTGCTGATGTCATTATTATCATTTGTCGCTGGAAGAGAAGACAGAGAAATAACGTTTTTGCCCACGTCTTTGAAACTTGTTGACAGCTAATTAACTTTTGGATTCAACCAAGTTTAACATAGCCGCATGATATAAAATAAAATGTTAAAAAGCACAAAAATGGCAATAAATCTGTCTTTTTTTACAAATAATGACCTAAAATTTGTTGTGGTAGTAACTGCGAAATATGTACAACACATAGTCTAAGTGTTAACAGCCTGCAAAAGAACTTTGTTCAACATTTTGCCAATGACTTTTTGGTCTCAGCTCTGTTTAAACATGTTAAAAAAAAAAAAAAAAAAAAAAAAAAAAACTTTATAAACAACTCAATGACTTTTCGCAGACATATCAGGACATAAACATTGAGTGTACCTTTAAAACTCTACAGCTAGGAGCCAACACAATTCAAAATGGCTGCCACAGTCAAATGACTTTAGAAAATGTAGAAATGGCTATAAATAAATCAATTTGACAAAATAAAGTGTAAATTTGGCGTGGTTGTAACTGAGGGTCATCATTTCCTGACATGCAATTATCGCAGTCTAAAACTCTGGCATGAAAGACGATTTGTGTTCAGTAAGGAATGCAGGAACTTCAGTTATTAAAGGGATAGTACAGATCTTTTAAAGTGGGCTTTGGTAGAAGTGGTATCAACAATAAATATCTTATCTGCTGTAGATGGGGCTTTGAACATTTATTACATTTGTAATTATCCGTGAAATAAAACTGAATAGTGGCTGTTGTCATGTTGCTCCTCAGCGTGGGAACAAACGGTGAAGCGGGACTAAGCCAACATTACCTCTAGAAATAAAGCAGAAGGAGCAGGGGTGGAAACCACTGACTCTAGTTTTTATCCCTGACTTCTATTACTGGCTGTTTGTGGTCAAGGCTGTCATTGCTCAACCAAAATTTCACCTTTGACAATTTAAGTACAGAGAAGCATTCCTTCATTCATTTATTTTATTTTTTTCAACTTATGACGCAGCAAAGCACCACGTTTAGAGCGTCACACATGTAATAAGTTAGCCAGTCTGTAAAGTCTGATTTGGCTTTATCTTTTCCCTCTAATATCTTGCCCTCAAACACCAACACATCGGTCTCATTTCCATGCATTCAAATCATCAGACTCTGTTCGGCCAAATATAGCTTACTGTTCGTATTTTGCATTTGATGGCATTTGGCTGCTGCAGTCAAATCGGTGTTGGCATGCTGGCAACACAGTACTGTGGAAAGGAGTGACCTCTGCGACCATGCTGAAGGTCATGGCCGTCAAAAACTCTCCGTCAGACTGAGCTCAGCCGATTAAGAATGAAACTTTCTGTGCTCAGTCTTGATGAGGCTAAAATCCAAGAAACGAGTCAACAAAGAAGCACAGTCATTAACCGCTGTTTGCATTTCTCATGATCCTGTTAAAATCGTTCTCTGAATGTAGATAATAACATTTTGCTGTTCCATAAACTGTTGAGGTCACAACAGGAGAAGTACATTTATTTTCTGATAGTTTGCTACTGAACAATACAAGAGGACACAACACAAAACACTTTATGCTTGTTGTGGGAAATGGTTAGTTAAAATTTCTATCTTTGCACCCATTCCTAACTCTTAAAGGTTACTAATGCTCTCTATAATTTAGGTAAAACATCTTTCTTTTGCACATGTGTGAATGCAAAATTAATCAATTTAAAGGCCAAGAATTCCTTCAAGGAACGCATATAATCCTTTGATGCTAGCGTTTTAAATTAAAACTGTACGTTGAGAAATTACAAAGTTGTAGTTGTTTAGGTCAAACCTTAAATTTACCATTATTCGCATGCGACTTTCCAAGATGACACCCTCAATATGAATGTAGAATAAAGTATGTTTTAATAATAATTCTGAGCTACTACCAAAATCATTTTTAACTAAATACAGTAGTCCCTCAATACTTTATGCTTCAACTTTCACAAACTCACTGTTTCTCAGGTTTTCAACGTAAGATCGTACACGATTGGCTGATTGATGGAAGGCGACCAACCAGAGCATTGTGCTCTGTATCCTGGGCACTGATTGGCTCAGTAACTGTAGTATCAGTCTGCTCTCTTGCACTGTGCTCTTTAAGGACTAGACAGTCTGGTCCCCATCTGGGGACCGTACCTCTGGTGTATGTACAGCCCTCCACACGCTCCTTCCCTCCACATCTACATGCCTCCAGGTGCGTCTTGGGGTCACCTTCTCCTGTTGATCCTGCGGTGCCGGTGGAGACCTTCCTCCGCGCTGCCCGTGTCCTCATGCTCACCTCCGCGAGACCGGCGGAGAAGACCTGCTCCAGCGGGGTAAGGTGGTCAAGCGTTGCACCTTACCCGGTGCAACGCTTGATATATCAAGAAGGACGATATTTATGGATATCTGTATATAAGTACTAAAATAAATATAAAGTCCCAACTGCACAGATTTTCACCCATCGTGGTAGAGTCTGAAACTTAACCCCCGTGATAAGTGAGGGACTACTGCATCTGTAAAACTTATAGAGTTTTAGGCCATTTTTTCAGTAATTAATAGATTTGGTGGGTTTCTTGAATTATTGACTCAGTTATAGACAAACGTCCAACTATTACTTGTCCAGTGGTTCATGATACATTGTGCTAACAGAAAAACAGGATTGACTCCAGCAGTTGGATTGGCTCCAAAAGTCCATCAATCGGAGAAAACTTCCAATGATACATTTATGTTAAGTTTAGTTTAAAAAAAAAATCATCCAATGGTTCGTGAGATATTGCAACAGACACAAACAAAATGCAGACACAGACAAAAACACAATTCAACTTTTTGTCTTTAGAAGGAGGGCAACAAGTTATTTGCGCTGATGAATTTCACTTTAGCTGCTTGTTAAAGTGACATCTCAAAAATGTAATGCTCATATTGTAGGTGCTTTTCTTTGAAGACAACGCATGCCTCTTTACTCAGTCAAAGTAAAAAGATAATATGCACAAAGAGTTCAGTTATTTGCTCTTCTGCCTAATGCAGCACACCTTCCTCCAAGGCCCCATATTGTTTTATTCTTTGACAATAGATTCAGTTACATAATGAATCCCATCCATATCAAAGGCTAACCCCAGGAAAGACTGGCCAGACTCCAAGTTCCTCAGAACGGGCCAAAACCACATGGGGGAACAAACTCTTTATTTCTTCCTCTTCCTCCGCCTCCTCCCTTTACCCTGCTCTTCATCATACCACAATCACTATCAAGTGTGAGAGGACGGACATGTGTTGCTGATCATGCACTTATTAGATAAACACTGCGATGGTCACCTAATACGTTGCAGTGTACTTTCTGCTGGTAAACCAGAAAAACTGTGCCATCCCGGAACCCGATCTAAAATGCTTTCCTCATGGCATTTCACTGCGTAGCCTTGTGAAAACTGCTGTCTCTTGGGGTGTTTGTGCACCACAGGAGGGTAAATGGGTTTTGATGGGTTCCGCCGTTGTGTCTGAATCACCACGTTATGCTGGGCAACAAGATTCGGTGCTCCCACAGAGCGCACTCACACATGGCTCTGCCAGCACTGAGCAACGTTTAAAACTCTGGGCCGCCTGTAGCTGCACTTTCTGCCAAGAAGCAGCTCAAAAAAAAAAAAAAAAACAAAACTTTTGTTTTTACCTTAGACTTTCCAGCTCTCAGTGTCTTTGCATCTGATCCACTCTCTGTTTGTAGACTAGTTTTAACCCAGTCCATCCTTCGTCTCTATCTGTGTTCACCAGCGAGCGTGAACATTTTGTGGCAAACGTGCCTCCCACACTTGAAATTCCAGGGTCTTGCAGGACTCCATGCTGCTGGCTCAGTCTCTTTCACTTCTCTGTCTCTTTGGCTACAGTGGAGTTTATGTGTTAGCGCTGTTGGACAGGGTGACAATGTGAATGTGTATGGATTGGGCCATATTAACATGCTAATTTATTGCCCTTAATTACATCAGCCGGAGGAGATGCTTTATATAACAACCATAAATTAATAATAATGTGTCTCAATCCGCTTGTTTTGCTTTAAATTGCTAGAAAGTGTGAATAATACCCATATTTACTGGCATTTAAACAAGAGCTGAGTTGCAGTAACGTTAAGCAAAGATTCACAAAGTACATGATTTTGGAAGGATGTCACAGTTCAACTAAAGCAGAAAGCCATGACAGAGAAAACACAGCTTCCGTTTTAATCAAGTCTTAAAGCTGTGGAAATAAGATGAGCAGCTATGTTGCCACCCCATTCACAATCAAGATGTGCCAAGAAAAGTGAAAAGGAGAGAACAAATGAAAAAACAAAGTGAAAGACTGTGGACAACTGTTCAGAGAACTGAAAATGACCAGATGTCAAAGTGTTTTTTTTTCTTTTCTTCACTTTCTTTAAAAAATAAGAACAGTCCACCTGTGACTATATCACTTGGTACAATTTTACACCATAAACAAGGCTGGTCGTAGAGTTTATTAGCTCGTTACAGTGTCTCAGTTTTGATACATTTTTACAGGAAATGTTTAAAATGTCTCCTTCAGCAAATGGGAAAATAAAAATGAAGTTCTTTATGTCACAAAAGTTAAAAAAGCAACGCGACCTTTTCTCCAACTTTCCGTGGCGCAGGAATCCCTCCCATCTGGCAGGTGAAAACAGACTCTCGGAAATAGTTGCAAATACTTTTAAACCGAGGTGTAATTATGTTTTAGGTGAACAACAGAAATGACTGGGAACACCTCTGGGACTTCTGTTTTTCTGGGATGGATTTCTTTTTGTAATTCTTAAAAAAAAATAATAATAATCTGGTAAAAGCTTAAGATTTTACGTTTTGTAAAAATGTATTTCTCGACTATTTGACAGTTGATCTTTCCCCATTAAAAAAAAAAACACATAAGTCCTAAAAGAAGTGGCAGATGGCTAACAGTTTGGATCTGCACAATCAGAAATACATGAAGGAAGCTTCCTGTTCTTGTTGAGCATGTCTTTTCATTTCAAGCCCTCGCAGGAGCTGCTTGATGAAAATGTTGTTGGTTAAAACTTGATGGAGCCAACATGAATTTATTGACCTTTTGAGATTGTTTCTCTTCCATAAGAGATTGTGGTTGGTTCCATCATCCACCCGCTTTTGCTTGGCACCATCATGCCTCCATCTACAAGAGTCTAAAACTTGTTAATTTATAAGGAATGGTGGATATCATGTTGACTGTGGGGAACAAGAAGGTCAAGCAGGAGTTTTTACTAGAGGCTCCTGCAGCTCTGGGTCATTTGAACTTGGTCTAAAACAAGCAAAACAATCAACATATTTCATGGTGAAATAAGCTGAAGTAGAATGTATTTACTTCAGCTGTAAGATGCTATGGCTTTTATTACAAATGGAGGAATTTGTATAGAAAAAAGACGAGATTATTGCACAATGTAATGTCATTTTGTCTTTTATTTTTATTTTTTGCAGGCACAGAACAGTACTGAGTCCCTGGCAGAGAGGAAGCTGAGGATTCAGAGGGAAACTCGATGCATGGAGTTGAAAGCGTCTGGGCAGATTCAGCAGCAGCAGCAGGCAATAACTATGCTTTATGTCCTCTTTAATTTCACTTGCAAATCAGCCTCACATTCTTGGGGTTTTCACAGATTCCAGATCCAGATTTTCACCACCAGCATTGCCCTGAGTCAGCCCGGCTCATTAGGAAGGATGAGACTATCTAACGAGGAAGCAGGTTAGGGCTCCTGCTTTTACCAACGAGGACGTGGTCGATCGGTGAAAGCAGCTTCACCGGGTTCATCTTGCTTTCTTCTCATATTCTGTGGGCAAGAAAACCACAGCTGCTCTCCCAATAATGCTTTTCCCTCAATCGAGACTACATTTGGCTGCTGGAATGTGGCATCAGCAATATTATATTTTACTTTTCTGCAGAAGCCTGCTTATGTGAGCATCTAGGCTTAAAATAGCATCTGGCGTCTGTCAACAGTTTGCACAAACTTTCTGATACTGTGTGATTTGTGTAATGCATGTTCATTTATTTGGTTTGGTTCATGCCATGGACTTCTGTTTTGCTTTTTATTATTTTTTTTATTAGATTTTATTTTTTATCTTTATGGGCTTTCAAGAGCTCCAATCACAAACTGTGGACGAGTTCCAAATATATAGAACCAGAGCACCCTGAAGAGCCTTTTTGCCTCACTTTTATTCACTCCTGTTCGTTCTCAAGAGTTCCTCCTGAAAGTATTTGGCAAACGCTTGTGCAAAAAAAAAAAAAAAAAAAAAAAAAAAAAGAGTTTGAGGGAAGAAAAACAACAAGTCGTTCTTGAGCCACCCACACCCCATCTGCTGTGGTATTATCTTATTTTATTATTTTCAGATTATGTGCGCTGATATTATTCCTGCAGTTTGGTTTGGTGGTCATTGTGGTTGTTGGTTTATTTGTGATTTGTTTGAGTGTTGTGATATAAGACAGGAATTATGTGTGTATGTGTGTGTGTAATCATCAATTCAGAACCTTCTTAATGGCTTGTCAGTTCCCCTTGCCCTTCCATTTTCTGCCCAATTAATTCCTCTCTAGCTCTCCGGATAAAGGGACACAATAGAGCCCCTCCACCGCATAATGAATCATTAAAATTCAGCAGCGCGGCCCTGGCACTTAGCTTCTCCCTGGACTGGTTTGGGACGATGGATTGGTGTGCATGCCAGAGCCAACATGAGCATTCTACCCACCAGGGCCAGAGGAGATAGGATCTCTCCTTATTCATTTTATGTCTGTGTTGGAAAAATATTAATTAAAAATAACTTTAACAACCTTATAATGCGTAAAATATGAATTAATGCTGAAAAAAGTGGTTCAGAAGGTACGCATTTCCCCCTTCCTTTTTTTTTTGCCAATGTGTGTTTCTAAAAAACAAATGCAAAAAAGCTAATAGCATCATGAGATGTAATAAAACTTGTACAGCCCATATCTTATCACTCTGAATGTGTTATTTGCACTCATCAAACCTCATCATATACACATAAATAGGTTAATATGAACCTTTATACAACACAAACGCAACCCCACAACTGAATTATATCATATTTATTTATTGATTTATTTGCACAAACTAATTCCAAATTTGTTTAGTGAGGAAAAAAAAATCTACAACTTAAAACTGGATGGGTGTCAGTAAGAAAGACGAAACAAACATCAAGACAAAGCAATTAATATATTTTTTTTTTTTTTTAAATGGCCAGCGGATGAGTTAGCTGAGCGTGTGCGAATGAAACGAGTTTAAAAAACAAAAAAATTTAAAAAAACAAAAAATCATTTTCACAGCCTTGTTTTTTTTTTTTTTTTTTTTTCTATCATACACAACAATGATATATAAAAAAATGCAAGTTGGTGGACAAAACTCAGAGCATGATGGTCGGCAGGATTCTCATTCAGTGTGTTACAGAACGATGCAAACTGATGTCGATGATGTTAAATTAACGAGGAGCCCGTCAACAGAAGGTCTGAGTGAACTGTGCACAGACAGTTAGTTAACAATTCCTTTATAATTTGGAAATACTGACAATAATCATTAGAAGGCACAAACAAATATTTAGTGCTTGAATGGAATGGCGGGATGGCACCTTCACTTTCTGTTAGAACAGTCCAATTTGAGTTGTGGAAGAGATTAAGAGAAAAGTAAAGAGAATACATTCTGACTCATTTAGTGTGTTACGATATGCAACGTGTGCGAGACCAAAAAAAAAAAAAAGTCACACACGCATCTGAACATTATTTCTCTGACACACGTGTCGTGTACATATTCTTGTTTTCCATCATATACAGGAGGTCCAGCTGACATGTCACTCAGTGTGCGGTGTTATTTTACCCCATTTCCTTTAAGCCCAGATCATGACTAATCGCAATTTGCCAAGCGTGTATTCCAGACACCTGTTCCGTCCTGTGAGAGTCTGTTGGTCCTGTCCGTTCTGCTGAAAACTTGGAATGGAGATGTTTCTGTAAATTGGTCTGAAAACGCACTGCGCTGTGTTTTACTTCATTTACCTTATTTTTTTCTCAATAGAACAGTACTCTAAAATAAGCAAACCCACATAACGTGTTTATCTACTCAAAAAAGAAAACTTAATAATGCATGAACATAAATACAAATTAAGACTTAAGACTTTTATGCAAAATGACACTAGATTCAAAGGAGCCATTTACCTACAGATGCAAATAGCGTTCTGTGATGTCACTCCGGCTGTTAATGCAAAATCTGCTGCAACTTAACGTGACTGGTCATCTGAACTTTCTTTCTTTCTTCTTCTTTTTTTTTTTTTTGACAGTTCGCCAAACCTTTTCAATCCTGCACAAGTGGATCTTGTTTGCCTTAACTGTGCACATAAAAAAAAAAAGAGTGGATGTACAGGACGTCGGCGAATAGGCAATATGTCCTCACGGAGGAGTTTGGCTCACTTGTAAAAAGTCTGCATGTATTCGATGCGACAATATAACTTTGTATAAAATCAGCAGGCACTTTTTCCTTGTGTGTTTCGTGTTCAAAGCAGGTAGCCTACTAGCCCCTAGAAACGACTCTTCGCCGCTTCATGTCCTTCATTAGTAGTGCATCAAACTGAACGAGTCTCTGGTGCAAACAGACCGTTTCTGGTCCCTTTAAGGTCGAGACAAAGTGGTGTAGACGGGCTGGTCCCAGCTGGAGGCTGTGGGGCTGTGAGCTGGAGCCATGGACAGACTATTTAGGATTGGGCTACCGTAAGACCGCCTGGAAGAGTGGAAGTAGGGATACTGGTAGAGGCTGGAGGGGTAGCTAGAGTAGGGGTTGTAATAGTTAGAGCTCTGCAGATCAGTATAGTCACACTGGGAGCTCGAGAAGGCGGGTGCAGCCGGCGTGGTTGAGGTGACGCAGGCCTGGCTGCTGTAGCTGTAATCAGAGTGCGAGGGTGACCCGTGGGAGTGCTCGCTGTAGTGGCTGGGGCTCAGCTGCTCCGTTTTTATGTGGAGACGGTGTTGGCCGACCTCGCTGGCCGAGGAAGAAGAGGAGGACACGGCACACTTTCGACTCCAGGACGAGCCGCCCGCGTTGCTGTACGTGGAAGCGTAAGAGCTGCTCGGCGCCGGGGCCGTCCCGTGGCTGTGGTCTGAAGACAGAGTGGAGAAGCCCGAGGTGTGACCGTTCAGCGGGAGGTACTGGTCAAACTCGTGGACGTCGAAGGTCTCGATGTTGCTGATGACATCGGTGCTGAGCTCAGAGATGTCTACGTTGCTGAAGTCTATGTTTTGCCGGTTGCTGTCAACAAGACGGCGGCCTTCGTGTTTAAGGTCCTGCTTGGCTCCATGGTGCAGGTCTGTTTTGGGGGTAGTGGGTGGAGTAGGTGGTCCATGAGTCTGTCCTAAAAAAGAAAACAGTAATAATCAAGTTAGGATTCATCACTCTGTATAAAGACAGAGCTTTTAATGTTAATAATCCAAAAAGTAACACTTTCTTCCCCCTTTTTGAGCTAAACTTCACTTACCTGCATGCTCAGGGTGGTGTCCATCAGACATCCCTGCCAGTCCTCCCATCCCTGGCTCTGTTTTGTACATATGATGAGCCAGTTCTGCCCCTGAGTCTGAGTCGCTCTGACCCGGCTTCACATTCTTCCGTCGCCTTGGCTGGTACTTATAGTCTGGATGATCTTTTTTGTGCTGCACCCGGAGTCTCTCCGCTTCAGCAACAAACGGCCTCTTCTCGTTCTCTGAAAGCAAGCTTTTGTAGAAAAACACACCGAACAAAAGAAGTTAAAACATCTTCATTGGAATAAGAAAATAAAAAAGTTGAACTTTTAAAGTAAAGTTACTTCAGGGTCTTGAAGACTCATTCAGCCAAAAAGAAACAAAAGCTTCAAATAATGTGCTCATGTCGACTTTTGCAAGTGATGCTTATTGCTTCACTGCTTATTATTGTCTCCCAAATCATATATTTCTGTCTCTTACCGCCACAGTTTGCCCAGTGTCTTGCTGAGCTCTGCGTTGTGCAGGTGTGGATACTGATCCGCCAGCTTCCTGCGGGCCGCCTGCGCCCACACCATGAACGCATTCATGGGTCTCTTGACGTGCGGTTTATTCTTCAAAGATCCATTCCCCCTCACGGGCATGGGCACCAGAGACCAGTCGTAGCCCTTGAGGACCTGGGAGACTGCGTCCCGTATGCAGGCTGGGAACCGCTCATCATCCTCCGAGTCCAGTTTCTTGCCCAGACCAGCGAGCAGGGATCCCTGCCCGTCGGAGCCCGTCGGTGAGGACGGAGCATCCGAGTCGGACTCGTCCTGGGACATGGAACTGTTCGTGCCCGACGGGCTGCACGGCTGCTCACACTTATCGTGCTCCTCTGTCATTTTTAACATGATTTCTTCAGTCCCAGAAAGATGAAAAATCCGTAAATGGTTTGCGCGATTAAAAGAATAAATCAATGGCCGATGCGCCTTTTTACGCACGGTGCGCCGCGCTGAAAATCCTTGAACCGTCTCTGTCCGTGACACTCCAGTGGTTTTCCCCCGCTGTTTAATTGTCTTGTTTATTTATTTATTTATTTCTAAGTTGCCTCCACGGGTGCAGTCGTCCAAGTTGCGCATCCCAATATGAGCCGTGGAGCTCCAAGTTCCTGCAACTTGAGCTGGACTTTTAAATCTGTCACCCCGCCCTGCGCCTGGGATTGGCTGAATAAAATCACCACTTTCTCCTCATTGGATGAGAGATTTTTACGTGGGCTGCATTATTATAATGATTTTGCTTTTGCGTGCGTTGATGGCTTCGGGTGAAGCTGACGTCCTCTGCCACAAAGCTGTTTGGAAATATATGCATCCAAATCAAACTTCTTTACACACTTCACAGATTTAGTGTTGCTGCTGTTATTTTGTGTTGAGAATAAGACAGAATAAACTGAGTCACGATGGAAAAGACAATTATTGTGAAATGTGTCTTATTATCATTTTTTTAAGCCCATAACCTATTGCATTTCTTCAGATATGTGTCTGTCGTGTTTGAGTAGAACTGAAAAATAAAGAATGATAATAATAATTTAGAGAATCCTATTGAAAATTTGAGAAGTTCTGCAGACTATGACATGCAGAAAACAAAGTAAAAACAGAAGAGCATTTATAAATTACTTTCTAGAGATGAAAACAATTAAAACAAACTCGTTTGTTGTAGATTTTTTTAAAGTTATTCCACCTAAAGTCCAGTCGGAAGAGATAAATGTTGACCTCTCCTCTTATAAGACAGACTTGGTGGCAGTGTTTCCCTTTGTTAGAATATAAATGTTGTTAATAGCAGCCAATGTCATAAACTGGCTCTGAGTGGAATTTTAATATTTCTTTTATATATTTCCGCTCACTGTGATTAATTTTCAGTGAAAAACCAAATTTGAATTTAAAGAACTGTTTGTGGTCCAAAACTCTATTCCAGCAATGATGTCTGGGGGGACGTTAATACATTTAACCTTCACAGGTAGAGCTGTAACAAAGTTTTTAATGAAACTTGTTGCACAAGTCACATTTCCACCTCCAGTTAAACACGATTTTTATGACCCCTCACATGCAATATCAAAAAAGAGAGGCTAAGCAGGTAGATTGAATCACTGGCTTTGTTAAAGCTGTCTTTGTTCAAGTACTGTGGGATGATTTTTATCACCGGCCACTCTGTGAAAAGACGAGGTACGTTTGTGCTGGACGGCAGTTTGCCTCTGCTCCATGCACACTGCAGGTGGCAGAGGGAAAAGGATTTGTAAAGTGGAAATTATAGAAAGTGCAGTTTGTGCGTGTCACTTTCAGCAGGAAAGGTGATGGCTCACACACCGAGGTAAGAAGTTTTCATTGTTTGAACTTGTAAGAACAATGTTCTCAAGGAGTTAAAGATTGAACAAGCATCTCTGAATGAAACATTGTTACGCCTGATGGCTTTAAAGACACAATAATGTCTAGAATGATCAGTAAAATAAGTAAATTATGCTTTTTGTTATGTTGTCAGTGCTATGCCCTCCTTCTTGCTGTTAAAGTTCAGTATGTGTATGTGTGTATGTGGTGATTGGCAAAACAAGCGCTAATTGTCAAGCATGAATGTCTCTGGCTTCCTTTTTGTCCTGCTCTGCCATCGAAAGTATCATTTTTATGTGCATGCATGCTTTGTGTTTAATGCTAATCATAAGGTGCAAAAGTACAACACCGATAAAAAATGGATGTGGTTTAAAATGTTGGGTAATAAAAAAATAAAATAAAAACAAAAGCAATACTATGCAGATCTCATAAACCCATATTTTATTCACAGTGGTGCATACTGTGTCAAATACTAAAACATTGAAAAAACAAGATAATTTTGTATTTTGTACAGCAATATAGCTCAAAAGTTGCAACAGTGACATGTTCACCATTCTAAAGTGTCTCCTTGTAAATGTCTGATGAGTATAAGGAGGACAAGTCCCATACTGGTCTGATGTAGAGTTGTTCAGCAGTCCTTTGCCCATCATGACATACATGCATGCCAGTTCAGCACCAGGACATTTCTACTGTGAAACATGCCATTGCAATGGAGGCATTATGCAATGTTGCAATATCTTAAATATGCTGAAATATACTAAAATACTTTGTCTGAATGAGATTATATGTTGATCTAAACCTGTATGTAGTTTGCATCTTTGATGGTGCCTTTCCAAATGTGTAAGCTGCCCAAGTAATAGGGATTAATGCAGCCCCAATACCATCAGAGAGACAGGGTTTTAACTGTGCTCTGATAACAGAACAGATGTTGTCTTCTCTTTGGTACAAAAGATGTTATGGTCTTCAAATGTCATTTTAAATTTTAATTGTCTGACAAAAGAACAGGTTTTAACTTTGCCTTAGTCCATTTTAAATGATGTCTCAGAGAAGACTGCTGTCTTTTTAGAAAGTGTTCACTCAGGGCTTCTACTTTCTTCTTCTTTGTCAACTGTGTTTTTACAGACAATCATTTGTAGAACAGTTTCTGAGTCCATGCAGAGAATTCATAATGTTTGCTGAGGAGTTATATTTTGAAATTGTTCCACTC
Organism: Hypsolebias antenori; assembly: GCA_031762315.1. NCBI lineage: Eukaryota > Metazoa > Chordata > Actinopteri > Cyprinodontiformes > Rivulidae > Hypsolebias > Hypsolebias antenori. Next base: position 19,737,265 of record JARVGS010000472.1, on the reverse strand, counting down.
TTTTTACACACCGTGTTTTTAATTTTTAAATATTTTTGTTTGTTTGTTTTGTTTTTCAGATTAATGAACCCCTGCCCGTCCTTACTCTTGAGAAACACTGCCTCTCTAAAACACCATGTATATAAAAAAATTATATACCGATAGTCCCCGACTTACGTTGGTCTCGATTTAAGTCGATTCGACTTTACGAACGAACTCCCGTTGAAAAGCATTGCTTTGAAGTTACAGCGTTTATGCGACTTTACACCAAAAATACGGTACCGAAACAAAACTTACAGGAGATGGAGGGAGGGGGTTGATGCATGCTCAGTAGAAATTTACAGGAGGGAGGGAGGTGGACCGGCGGTGCACGAGCTAACATGCTAACAGTAGGATGGACGGGTGGATGGTGTCACCAGACGGCAGAAAACAGCGGGGCTGGACCGGAG
>JARVGS010000472.1:19631938-19644748 GCA_031762315.1 Hypsolebias antenori | reverse complement strand
TGCTTAGTGTATTTTTAGTTGGTGTTTTTCTTAGTTCACATCTTAGATCTTAGTAATGTTTTCTTTTACATTTTATTCTTGGATGTAACTGGGACCCTGTGTACATAATTTTGTTTCATCACATGCACCACATGTGGTGCAAATGACAATAAAGACTCTCTGACTCTGAAAGTATTAGAGGCACATCTACAAATGATTAGTGGTTAGTCTGTTTAATTCAACAGGACAGCTGCAGCTTATTGATCTTGCAAAATACGAAAATGGACACTCTGTGCTATTACATTGTGCAGTATCTCATGATATTGCATTAGATCAAGCATTATTTTTTTTCTAGATATTTGAGCAAAAAGACTACAACTCAGCCTTTTATTTATTTATTTATTTTTTTACATAAGATGACCGTGGTTTAAAACTGGTGTGACAGCTGATGGACAATAGGTCTCCTATGAGTTCAGGTATGTTTGTCGTTTTGGCAAAGTGTCAGAGATGCACTAAACAAAATTATGGGTATGGCTTAATTTAAAAACACAATAAACCACATGACGTGTGGCTCCCGACTGCAACAAACCTGAACAGAATATGTGATGACCTTGGTGTACTCTAGATAAAAATATTTCCATCACTCTTGTGCAAAATGTCAAGAAAAAACAGTATGCTTCATGTGATTCAACAACAGAAGCTTCTTCAGCATCACACACACACAGTGACATGCAGAATGTTTTGCTGTTAGAGCTTGTTCTTTTTTTATCATTGCAATATCTGTAAAATCCTGAGGTAGTAAATCTAACGAGTTGAGGCTTCTTTTCTCTTCACTCAGTTGAGAAACAATCGGACGGTGCAGAGTCACAAATCTCTGTGCGAATTGAACTGCCTCGGGGAGTCGCGGTGAGTTTCTGCGTTGGTGTGAGCAACTTGCTGCAGGTTGTACAGGTGGAAGATCAAACACAAAGCGGAGGCTTAAATCTGATAAATGGACTGATGTAAAAAAAAAAAAAAAGTCAAAGTTGTCTAGGTAAATCTGTATACCTGCCATTCAGAACAGCCTCCAGCATGTGAGATTTTGCACTTGTCTTTTTAATTGTGCAATTTTTTTATTTTCCTACATTTCTCTGCAATAATTTAAAAAGTCTGTTTTTGCAGCAGCACTATTGGGAATCCAAAGCCCTCAAAGCTCTTTTAATTAGCCTGTTTTCAACCTCGCTTGTCACCGAAGTGAAAAAAATAAAAAATAAAAATCAATAATAAAGAAAGCTTTCTCCAATGCACTGACTGCACGGTTAAAGGCATTTATCCAAAGTAGAATGTCAGTGTGGTGGATGCTTCTACCACCACATCGTGTTAGTATTTCTTTAATTTACATTATTAGTTACAGATTACATTAAATATAAGTTTAAAGTATTTTATTTAGACAAATATTTTCTGATGGGTGCACACTTTAGTTAATATTTGTCTGAATGGTTTACTTGTTCTTTTGTTTTGAGGTGCTGCAAATACTCAGCTGGAGGAGGACGCCTGGAACATACCACTTTTTCTAAAACACTGAGGGGAGAGGGAACTTTCTTAGTTGAATTGGGCTTTACTTAGTTAATGTTGTCACTTATATTCACTTATTATTTGTGCCAAGTTAAAGTTAAGTTTTGCTTTATTTGTTTCATATGCTGTTTTTAGCTATTTTTGTATTTTTTGTCCCTTTTATTATGTTGTGCCTCCCTCATGTGGCAGATTTGGTTTACTCCGCCCCTATTTAAGCAGCCCTTTCTTTAACAGGTCAGTTTTGTTAGTGTTCAGTTGACCTCATTTAAGTTGGGCCCAAATTTATTATTTGTCTTTTGGTTTATTTTTCATTGAAATTTGATTCTTATCTACTTTTTTGGAACTATTAAATTGAAAATTTGGGGGTATTTTTGAACACCTTTGTCCTTATTTAAGTCTGGTCCCTCACAGTTGGTGTCAGATGTGGAATTTAAACCCACGCCTCCATATTAAAAAAATATTAATAAAACAGTAATTTTATGTATTGCCCAGCACCACCTTGCACATTTCTTTTGATTTGAAAAGGTTTCAGCTTTAAAAGCTGATGTACAACACACTGGCAAAATATTTATTTGCCTATAGCCTCTTTCTGTGTCAGCAAGTTGAGCCAGTCTATGGAGTGAATGCCACAGTGTTGTTGTTAATATGCGAGTCTGCTGTGATGTGATTTATGGCATTATCAGTGTCTCCAGTAACATGTTTATTCCACTTTGGCTCAGGTATTCATAACATATCATATTTAAAGTTTAAAAATATGCTGAGCAAGCTTTAACTTCTCCAGGTGAGGTGAGGAAAAATGTTCAATTGTGTTTTAATAACTGCATGTCGAAGAATGGTTAAATCAAATAAAATAACTTATCCGTGTGAAAATATTCTTCATAAAACAAAGTTTCACAGCACAAACAAGAATGTTTTCATCTTTATTAGGCTCTTTGTGTTTTTGAAAACAATTTTATAGTTGAACAAGTGCATTTAATCATTCCAAATTTTAACAAAACTTTAAACTTGAACGTTTTGGAAGGCAAAAGTTTAGTTTTCCATTTTAATAGATAAATAAGACTTTTTTTTCTTCAATGTGACATTTTGTGGAAAGGTTATGAACAAGTAATACACCACCCGTTGGGAAGCTAAAGCACAGCCAAGACTAAAATGGACTGCTGCCATCTTGAAAGTCCAATCTACAAGAAAAAAATCTCATGGTGGTTTATGAGATAATTTATAAACCATTTCACTGCCATCAATTTGACATTACATAGTTGTTTGCTTAGAATTTAATGGTGCAAATAGCAGCAGCCACGGAAAAAAATGTGGCAGTTTGAATACAGCCAGGAGCACTTCCTATATATATATAAGATGAAACAGTTGAATGATGTGAAGCTGACTGCAGTGTGAAGGGTTTTAAGGCTTTCAGATATCTGGAGACAGAAATAGACATCTGCCTGTCTTCCTAACAGCACACAGGAACTGTATACATGAAAAGCACAGCATCATCTCCACCTGCTGAAATTAGAGAAGATATGCTGATTTTTGTTCTGTAGTTCTCTCATTGAATGAGTCCTCATCTTTAACATCTCCTCTGGTACAACCTGTTCACCATTCAACACAAAACAAGACTCTCCTGCATCATAAATCACTCCAGCAAAATAGATGGTACGATGACAACCTCCCTCCCCCTTATCTGAATAGTACAGCTGAAGAGCAGCTCCCTTCACAGATGACTGCTCCCACACTTCGTAACACTATTCAATAGTTTGTCTTTTCCAAAAGACAACAAGAATAGGAACTATGTCCTCACTTCTACAGTAACAATTCTAAATAGTACAAGATTAATAACTTGCTGCCTTAAGCATCCCGTCCCAACCCCTCCCAATACATTTTAATTGCTTCCTAAATTTGTTTTTAACAATGCGTATGCCAGAATAAAGACAAAGAGGAGATATACCATATGGATGCAGTTAGAGAGGACATGGATGTAGTTGGAGTGAGGACAGAGTGAGATGGAGGAGGATGACTCGCTGTGGCGACCCCAGAAGAGGGAAAAGCTGTAAGAAGAAGAAGAAGAAGAAGTATGTTTGTGTGTTTTTGATGCTCTGAGTTTTGTCGATGAGTGTCACCAAAGGCGAATGGATGATTGTTTCCTGTCTTTAGCATTGGCAAAAATATTTCATAAACCAGAGGATGGATTTTAATGAAACTCTTAAAACGTAATCATTGGTTATAAATGTCCAACCAGTTAATTTTTTGGAGTCAACCCAGTTCAACATGTTTGCCACAGCTAACCAACCTTAGTCTACATATGAATGGTTATATAACTTAGTAAATTCTGCAGATAGTGGGTTAAAATTAGGTATGGTGGTAGTAAATTATTCACAACATTTATTCTAAGCACCAATGTATGATGCATCACATGAGACTGCACCTAGGGATGCACAAAATTATTGGCATGGTATCAGCTGATATTGGCGTTAAAGTTGCATATCGGACAGCGACCATTCCATAGCTCACCAATATAAAAGACTGTTTTTGCATGACAACCCAGTGACAAGGATACCAGCAGCACCAGCACAACAGAAGTCAAAATGTTGGCGGTGTGGAAGGTTTTTTTTTTTTTTCATTGAGGATATTGGATTCTGAAATTTTTAATTTACTTGGTTTATTTACACAATGACTTTAATTGCTGGATGTCCAGCACCTAAGCTGCTGGATTTCAGAAACTGTGGGCCCCCTGAAAAGATTTATTGAATAGCCCTGCTTCAGAGGGTGTAATACAGTTTATTTCATTTCCAAAACTTAAACTGTGTCTGTAAAAATGTAAAAGATTGATAAATCCCTGTGGCCAACCTCATGTGTAATGTAAAGCAGAGAGAGCGCTATTTAGTATCTTAGCTAGCACATCTGTATTGTACACTGCTAGCTTAGCGCTACTTCTTGTTGTGCCAAGCTCTAAAATCGTTATTGAATCAATTGTTAACTTATGTAGATAAACATGGATGTTTAACAACATGTTAAAATACACCAGAATGCAGGAAATGGCATCTACTTCATTCTAAATTTTCTGGGGACCCTCAGACTCCCTCACCACCACCAGTGTGTCCCTCCCACATTATGGATGCTTCTGATGCCAATGGCCCACATGTTGTTCAAGCCAAGAGCCACTGTCAGCACTGGGGGCTAAGCACCCCCTAAATGTCAGATTCTAGAATTGCCCCTGGTCAAAAGTTTTTGTATTAAAGGCAGTGATGTGTATTCATTCAGGAAATTTTAGACCTTTTATTTATTATTATTATCTTGTATCTAGTGTACTTGCTGAAATAATAATGGAATACTGGTTATTAACAACAATTTACAAATATTGTATGTTGAAAGATCCTGACACTACCCTACAACTGCAAACAGAAGTGCAGTTTAAGTTTTCAAAATCAGTAAAAACACGTTGTATATTGCATGATACACACTTCAGGTATCAAATTTCATCATCAAGCTATTTTGATCATGTCGCACACCTGTTATAATATAATCTCATTGAAGAAAATGACATACCTATAAAAATATCAAGGTGAAATCTATTTCAGTTCATCAGTACATCATGTATTTAAACAGCAAGAGGTTATAATGAATCACAAACACAGAAAATCAGCAAGTAAAGGACACACCACAGAAACATACAGACAGGACTGGAACTTTCAGAGCAATATGTTTTTATGTGTACCGAACAGAGTCAGTCCGTGCATGATTTCACATCTGGAAATGGGTTTACTGCAGAAGAGAGTTGCCAATGCCTGTCTTCTGTTCTTTGTTGCCCCAGTGGTTAGATTTGACTTGTGTGGGTGCAAGGGAGATGTCATCACAGCAGCAAAGTCATTCAGGAAATATCACCCTGTGGCCACTTTCTCCCAATTCTTCTCAGTCATTAATTTGTCACATGTATAAGCTCTTGGTGGACATGATGTTCCTGTTAGTTGCCTCGTGCTGCGGCCATTAATGTTTTATGTGCTCACACTTCACGGGCTCCTCTGAAAGCTCCTCATACATCTGTAATTTATGATCCCTGTGAAGTGCTGTTTGAGTGATTCTCTTCTGAGCTTGCCGGTCGTGTGCCGTTGGGAGAAACGAGAGGTATTAAATGGCTAACGTACAGTGTGTTGCTGATAAGCAGAGCACTTTGTGTTTGAAGCCGTTCCTCTGTGTGGAAGGTGTTTGCTGCAGCTCGGGGAACGAAAGTGAGCTGAAAGTGGAGCTGCTTCTGAAATCTCAGCGCAGAGGGGTTGTGTGTTAGCCTGTAAAATGTTTGAGCTGAAAAAGTTTGAGAAGTAAAAGTCCTTTTTTTTAGCACCCTTTTAATGTGCAATATTATAATATTATAATTCCTAATCCCACCACAGCAAACTGACTTGAAAAATGTGGATTTTGTCTGACTCAGTTCAATCTTTCAGTACACACTGTGTCCATGCAGATATATTAGGTTCTGCCAGATTTAAACAGTTTTTTTTTTCTAACATACTCAGCATTATCAAAGCAATCAGACTGCACCAGCCTCTTAGAAAACCTTCCTGTGATGTGACCATAAAACTCTTTTCTGGGTCACTAAATATTTATGAAACCTCTGAGCTCATTTTAGGTTGTTTTTAGCAACAACAACAAGGAGGTAGTCTTTTGAGACTGATTCCTATCAGACTCCTCAGCTTGCAGCTTAAATTTGCCCCATGAATATGGATGGCGTTTCCCCCTTTGTGCTTCTCTGGGATTTAAATGAGCCGACGACGTCAGTGGAGACTATCTGTGTCGGAGTTCTCAGCTGGAGGGCCAGCAGCTTCTTGTCGGGGTTAAATATTGTCCCTCTCCTCAGGAATCAGGGAATTAGAAGGTCAGCAGCAGCTCTCTGGAATATCCCAGGAATGGGACGGGGTGAGAGATGGAGAGGTTGAGGGAACTTCAACCACAAGTCTCATTCTGTACAGAAATTGAATCAGTTTGATTACCTATGCACTTTTTTAGGGAAAATTGTTCAGGGTTTCTTGTAAAAATGTTTTTAGTTGTTCGTCTGTTTATAATGTGGTAACCATTCCTCAGTACGACCAGTTTCTGCATCCAACCAGTGACACAATAATTGCTGAAACAGGCCTGTAAACTTGTATTAGCCTTGAAGTTGTCATCAGTGAACAGGCTCTGGTAAAAACCGGATCATTTACTATGTTGTGATAGGAACTTGTCATTGCTGATTTGAATTGTTTGTTCATTTCCTTATGTGCACATCTTTTGTAGGGATCCAAGTTGTTCACCAACTGCATGCCAATATCATTGCTTGTCAGCTGGCTCAAGCATCTCCACATGTTTAAATTTTGTGTTGCATCACCTTTTCCCCCAAATTCTGGACCATCAGACTCAGTAAACTGATTGCAGCTAAGTTGTTGTTGAGTCAAGTAATTCCTTTGTTAATGTGCTTTGTTTGTCTTCCATAATGGTGGAGACACATCCTGTGCACAGAGACTTGTGACGACGTCAGTCAAAGTGGGTTGTACATGAAGCAGAAAGCCGGCAGCAGCTTCCTCGTACAAAACAAAGAGAATGGTACAATTTGAAGACAATTTGCTTCTCTGCTCCTCAGGTGAAAAGAAAAGCAAAGTTGATGCTGAGAAGTAAAAAAAAAAAAAAAAGTTTTGTAAGCGCTATAACCCAGATATATAACAACAATGGTAAAATAATGTCATCTGGATATGTTTCTTTAAGTGAAGAAACATTTAATCCCTCATCCAGAGGACTTCGTCAGTCTGTGGCCTGCCAACCAGATCTGTCCCATGAGTAGCCTTCACTGCTGTGTTTCAAGCCAACCTCCTGTTGAAATCTCAGATTTTAACACGTACAAACCGAGCACACCCATCCGAAACCATCATGTCCATGTCCAGATGACATGATTTAACCATTTTTGTTATCTACCTGGATGATTAAACTTTCAAAACTTTTTTTTTTCTGAACTACTTTGGCCTTGGTTGTCCACAGGCTGTTTCTGTGAGTAGCATGTTGGCCATATGGCTTAAAACACTTGACTGCTGTTTGATGATTGATGGTTTCTGATGGGTGTGCTCTGTACATGTTAAAAAAACTGCTTCTGAGATTCCAACAGGAGTTTGGCTTGACACGCAGCAATGAAGGCTACTTATGGGACAGGTCTGGCTGGCAGGCTGCAGACTGACAAAGTCCTCTGGATGGGGGATGAAGCATTTCTTCACTTACAGAAACTGGTCCAGGTGACACGAATTAACCTTTTTTGTTGATGCTGAGAAGTGTCAGGATATGGTTCATCTTGCAAATAAACTACAGGTAGTCCTCGACTTACGACGTAGATTCATTCCTACGCGGCGTCGTAAACCGATTTTTGAAGTAAGTCGGAACATACGTAATTACCGTACCATATACATGTATGGTACTGTATTACCAAGCACTTAACCTATCCTAACACCGTACCCTACATAATTATCCTACATAATTATCAATTAGTATTATGTTTGGGAGCCATAATGAAGGGCAAAAAGAGTTAATGGCCTAATGGGAAGCTGGTGACGCCGTCCTCCTCGGTCCAGAGCGACGTACAGTACAGTATTCCTCCGCCTCTGCACCGCGCACAGTTCAATATTCTTCCGCCGCTGCACCGCTGCGTTATGACATTTACGACGTAAAACCGCACAACTTGAAATAAGGCTTTTCATAGTGAATGGGAGATGCGTCGTAACCTCGAAACGTCGTAACTCGAGACCGTCGTAACCCGAGGACTACCTGTACAACGGGAGTGCATCGGCCTCTGAAAATCTTGATGTAGTGGACTGATTTTTTTTTTTTATTATTATTTGGATGTTTCCTCAGCCACCTGAGAAGAAGGGAAACATTTAATCAAAACATAAAAAATATGAATCAGACAAAAGTCGTAAAATATTTAATCTTCCAATTGACACTGAAGAGCTGTCAATTTTCAAAAGAACTACTACCAGTGAGCATTTTGCTAGAATGGTTGTGAATACTCTGCTGGTTACATTTAATTAAAATACTTTTTTTTAATTATTATTATTACAGTAATAGTTTTTTTAATACTTATTCAGAACTGTGTGTGCATTGTTTTTGGTTTGATTCAAGTTTTAAACCCAATCTGTTAAAATACAGCCTGTATGGTTTTTAACTGCCACTATGCGCAAGGACTATTTTAATGTTTTTGTTTTGTGCTTGTAATGATTTGGTCTGTTTTTTTTTTTTTTTGTTTGTTTTTTTAAATGACTTTGCAGCACTGGTCTGGTAAAGACTGATGCTTTTCGATCTGCAGGAGTAGTGATAGTCGAAGATTTCTGACAATTTGATGGCAAACTTGGTGCTGGAAATTCACTTAAATTTTGACGTGTGATGTTGGAATAAGGCGCAGAGGAAAGCGACTGGTGGAAATGAGGAGAGCAGAGCGGGGGTTCATTTGCCGAAAGGGAAAAAGAAACAAGATATCCAATATTGATGGAGAGGGCAGCAGAGAACAGTTTGACAGGTGGATGAGAGGATGAGGGGAAGAGGCTGTTCAAACAAGTGCTTGACCACAAACCATGACAATCCTTAATTGATTTCTCCTTGACCATAAGTTTATGCTTGCTGCAAGTCATTTAATCTAATTTATTTTGTCCTTTTTTATTTATTTTTTTTTTTCAGAATAAAGTCCTGAACATTGATGGAGTCAAGGTCAAGCTCCAGGTAAATGCAACAAAATAAAAGCTATAAGCAGATTTGAGCGCTAAAAAAAAAAGAAGGAAAAAAATGAAACATTAAGATTAATGTCTTGTTTGTGTGATGGACACAAAAGCTCCTGAATACCAATGATGTTTCCAACCTCATCCAGATTCTGGAAGCTGCAGCCAAAGCAACAATTAGCAGATGGATCATACTGGCAATTAGCTGTAAAAATAAGAGACTGGAATTTTATTTATTTATTATTTGTTGGTTTGTTTTAGGAGTTATGGATCTAAACAGAGCTAAAAAAAAAAAAGTCATTTTGTTGTTGTCATTTTGTATTTGGCTGCAACATGATTACAGTTTCAATGTTTCACTCTGTCTCTCTGCTGGATGTGTTTATGTGAAGCCATTAAGACAATGACTATATTATACTTTAATATATTTCAGAGTGAAACTCATTTTTAACGTTTAAGACAGCAGACTGGTATTTTTAGGCTTTTGCAACATTCACCAGTATCAACTCTGTTGATGTTTTCTCATTAAACTTCAGTAAACATGCGATTTGTTTCAAAAATAGAAACTTGTTCTTTTATTAGGTGATTACTTTTTTCGTGTCTGCAGATCTGGGACACAGCTGGACAGGAACGCTTCCGAAGTGTCACTCATGCCTACTATCGGGATGCCAATGGTGAGATTCTCCTATATATTTTTTTTTATAATGGCACTGCGGATTACAGAAAATCATAAATATAGCCCACTGCAACAGCAAGAGGTGATGATGCTTTCCTGATCTGTGTGTGCATGTGTGCCTGCATGTGGACCGTGCATGTATTCGTTTGTCTGAAGCTTTAGTAAAATGTTGTTTAATGAAAGCCTCAAAAAGTAAGCATCAGATGAACTTCCCAAACTGATCAAGTTTTAGAGTCAACCCATTTCAAAATGACCGCAACAATCAGCTGACCTTAGCAATCCCAAATTTTACAATAACAAATAGTTGTACATAAATGAAATAATAATAATAATAATAATAATAATAACAATGTGCAGTCCTTCATTGCGCTATAATTTAGCTTGAAACTTTAGCAGTAACTGTTGGCAACAATCTCAGTATGAGTTGATTTTAGAAGAAAACTGACATGAGAGGCAGTGGGTGGTGTGATTTCCTTAAAGGAGTGCTGGGTCACATTGTACAGCTAGACCAGTAATCTGCAAAAAGTTATTTTGTAGAGGTTTTGGTCTTCTTGCAGTAACTCTTTTTTTCTTTGCCATATGTTGCATATTTGTTAGAACATAATGTTTTTGATGTGCAGATCTGAATATTTTGACCTGAGCTAGTCGAGGCAGATGGTTTCCCTTTCTGAGTCTGATCTGGAGATTTCTTTGTATTTAAATCGAGACGTTTTACTTTACCCTATGCATGCTTATGAAGGTAGAGTTTCAATTCAGTTATTTGATGCAATTTGGTTTGTACATATTGGTGTTTTAAAGTTGCTATTAAATGAACTCTGTGCTCTAAACTAAGCTGGACTGAAGGGGATTGTCATTATAGAAATGCCTCTTTTTGATTCTTTTACATCAGAACTAACTGGATTTATATTAAACCTCTGACTTTTCTGTGCAAATCCCTGAAATGAATTGTGATGTAAATCAAGTATACTTGAATTTGTGGGTTTGTTTTGCAGCTATTTTTCTATTTATCTGTGCAGGAGTTTTGATGAGATTCTAAAGGTCACTGTTTGAATGTATGTTCATGCTGGGTTTAGACATGAGTGTTTTTTTTTCTCCACTTGCTGTGTTTTATTAAGTGCTGAAGTTTTATAGCTCCTTTCAAAGAAGGAAGGGTATTGAAGATTCTGAGAGTCCTTGATAATATGATCAGTCATCACAAATCAGACTGAGTTTCTATAAGTGTGTTCATATATATTCATTTTGCTGTCATTGTCTGTTCAAGTCAATCTATAAACATTTAATTGATCAATATTTTGTCTCTCATGGTTTTGGTGATCAAAGTAAAAGTGCCTTGAGGGATGTCTTCATTCAGAGTTTGAGGGCTCAGTTCTTTTGAAGTAAGGTTCTGTGGAATAATAATGAACAATTAACATCTAACCTGTTGTAGATGGCTATTTGAATCACATTTGTCCATAGAATATGGTTTATTTTACAAAAGGATTCATGATCCCTGGGATGGTCTTACGACCTGTGCAGGGTGCACCTCGCCTGTCGCACAATGATAGCTGGACATTAGCACCGGTGACACCCCCCCCTCCCCCCGGTGACCCAAAAAGGAAGAAGTGGGTAAAAATAAGAGATGAATGGTTGAACGATTTATGAGCTAATAACCTGTCCAAACAGATTCAACAGCAATTCCATAACTTTTCATGTGAATGCTGGTTTCATTTTTATGGTTACTGTGAATTTTAATATTTTCAAGTGCAAATAGCAGCAGCAGCAGTAGCTTCCTACAGGAATGTGTTATTTCTGCCAGAATAGCTATGTAAAGGAAAACCAACAACAAAGTTTTGGTTTGTTTTTGTATGACCCACAAATTGTTCAGAAAGCTATCTGCAACACGTAAGATACTAACTGTTTATAACTTTTCCACAGCACCCTACTTCAACTCATCAGTTTTGGATTGATTCTATAATATACAGGTAGTCCTCGACTTAGGACGGCGATCCGTTCTCACGCGGCGTCGTAAACCGAATTTGACGTAAGTCGGAATCTGCATGGCACGCAGCGTTGTAAACATGTTTTTTTAAACGTAAGACAAAACCAGCGTACATTCTGTACCTTAAACATGTACAGAACTGTATTTCCTAGCAGTTAGCTAACACAGTACCCTACACAATTATCAAAAAACACATAAAATACTGCACAGTACGTTTCATAATGAAATAAAACGGTTAAAAAAAAACAGTACCTGTATCCCTCTGCCGCTGGTTCACTCTTTCTCTTTTTCTTTAAAATCCAATACACCTTGGTCAGTAGTGTTTACAGGTAAGTCCAACCAACTGAGTTTTTATTAGAATAAGAGCTGCTATTTTTACAGGCTGCACCGCCTTAGAGCACAAACACAGCAACTTCCCTCACGTCACTACGACTGAGCTCCTCCAACGGGCACGTTGTTGTCTCCCACAACAAAATGGATGCCAGAGAGAGGGAGGAGTCCACAGGGTCTTAAACGGAAAGGTATTAACTCCCCACACACAAAAGAAATGGCGCTGTTTAACCCAAAATAAGGCTATTCAAAGTCAATGGGAGGTGCGTTGTAACCACGAAACGTCGTAACTCGAGACCGTTGTAACCCGAGGACTACCTGTAATTTGTTTCAAGTACCGGTAACTCAAAGTTTGAATACAGCCTTGTAGTGATTCACTGTGTCTTTGGATCATTCTTCTTAATAAATAATTTGTGCGTTTGCTGCTACAAGATAATATAGCTTATCTAGCAGCAATGAGTGAGGAAAATAAGGGTGATGATTTTCTGCACTCACTATACTTTTGTTTGCACACACACACACACACACACACACACACACACACACACACACACACACACACACACACACACACACACACA
>JARVGS010000472.1:19576225-19586472 GCA_031762315.1 Hypsolebias antenori | reverse complement strand
TTTTTTTTTTTTTTTTTTTTTTTTTTTTTCCTTTTTTTTTTTTTTGCATAAGTAATCTGTTCCTGAAGGTTAAAATTTTCTGGAGCTGGAGTTGAAGATGTGACCCTGTTGTTTTGCGTCTCCAGGCTGATGCCACTCATGACAGGGTGGTGAAGAGGGAGGAGGGGGAGAAGCTGGCCAAGGTAAAGAAATGGAAAATGAGGAAAACGTAGAGAACCATGAGTTTTAGAAAACTATCCACATGTCTGCAGGGCAGTTTATATTTTTACACATACATTCTCTTTCTTTTAAAATAAACCGGCACCATCTGTAAACAAAAATCTGCTTGAAACACATTTTGATTCCCTCTAGATAACATTTATTTATCACCAACAAAATGTTGAAATGTTTATTTTTTAATAGTATCATATTTATATTTCTCATGAATAGTTTTTTACATGTTAATTGTGTAATCATGTGGACACATTTTAACTTTTATTGTTTACATTTTAATTTAAGTATTTCAACACATGATCCACATTATCTCAATAGACGTGTAATTATTTACAGGAATGGGAAAATGAAAATGTCTAACTCAAGCTGGAATGATAACATTTACTCATTTCTACCTTCTTTTAGAAGAAAGTTGCCTAATTAACTTTAGAGATGGACTTCCAGAATTAACATATTTAATAAAATACTGAGAAAAACATTTAAAGTGACATGTTCAAGTGTTGTTCCTCTGCAGGCGGAGGAAGAATTAATGTTCTGACTCTGCAGGAATTTGGAGTTCCTTTCATGGAGACCAGTGCCAGATCAGGACTTAATGTGGAGCTGGCTTTCACAGCCGTGGCCAAGTGAGTCCAATCCTCTCTGAAAGTGTTTAATATGGGGTCAGTTTGACAGTTTGTAATTAGGAATTATTGTAATTAACATTGTTCTTAACCAAAAATCGCATTAACAGTTTGTTCACAGTTAACGCAAAAATAATTCATTAGTAAGTGTTCATATTATTTCTAAACTATTACTGTTTACTGCAAATATACTTGAATATTTCAGATAAAGCAGCAGTTTACTTAAATAGTCAATTCTGAACTCTGTATGAATGTACAATGTTGTTCTTGAAAACTGACCCTAAAAAAATCCACATCATTGAACAAAGCAAGCAAATTGCAGTCCCTAAAGTGCACTTGATATACTTTTTATAAATGATATGGGCACAACATGAAAATTCAGTGCACAAAAAAGAAACAATTACCAACACAGAGCTGCTCAGCTTAAGCTGAACCTACAAATATGTTTGTACCAAATATAGAAGTTCAGAAATCTGTCTGCGTTTACAACTTCTGAGATTATTTCTTAATGCTATACATTAATAAAAAACATTCTCTAGAGGACGGTGCTGAACCTACTGCATCGCACACCAAAGCAAAAGATCTCGGGGGATTTATTAGTGCTCAGAGTACGTGTTGCAGTTGACTCTCAGCTACTACCTCAACAAATTATGGCTAAATTTCTGTAAAACTGACTGAATAAGAGCCATTTGTGTCCGATAGCTGTTGTGGCCATCTTCAGTAAAGTTGACTGAATGTTTTGAAATTGTACTTTCACTAATCACTTTCTAGGGGGTTCACAAACGCACACAACCATCACCATCTTTTTATAGCACCGGGGCATAATTGAGACCAATTTTAACATGATCTGAAGCATTCTGGCAGAGCCCTGCTGCTGGTTTGCAGCATTAGCTGCTCTTATCCAAGCCTGTGATCGCGTCAGAAAACACTAATAGATTGTTTGGTAATGCAAAACTAGCTTCAGGGCTTATGAGCATGCGGCAGAACCAGACATGTGACTGTTTTTCTTCTTGGGACAGGAGGTCGAGCTCATTTTTCATTTTTTTTTTTTTTTTTTTTTGACCAAACACGCTCATGAAACTGTAACATGCTCCATCTAGTGGCATAATCAGGAACTACATTAAACCTCATGAAAAGTTCTGAAAAGCTTCAGACTTATTGGCTCTTTAAAATATGACACTAAGTCCATTTTAAGCAAGAAAACCCTCAAACTTAAGTTTAAAAGTGTATAAATATTTTTGAATTGTTATCTTATAAAGTCGTCTTGCTTTTTTCTATAGAGAGCTGAAGCACCGATCCACGAAGTATCCTGGTGAGAAGTTTAAGCTCCAGGAATATGTAAACAAGGAGGTGAAGGGTGTGGGCTGCTGCAGGTCCTAAATGGCTTACATGGTTATTCACTCATCTTTATACTGCTTGGGATCTTTTCTGGACTTTCAAAAGATGAGAAGTTGGCTTTGTGGAGATATAAACCTTCTTCTGTTTTTCCAATCTCTGTTTGCACCTCCTCTGTTCTCCTCCTCATGCTTCTCTTTTTCTGCTGCTTTCTTTTGCTGTGAATGCAGCCCAAGGTTAAAGCAGCCTCCTTCAGTTCGCTCCCTGCTATTAGACATCTATAACTGTAGCTGCACAAGAGTCTGTTTAACCCTGAAACAAAATGCATCACATTGTGTGTTGAATATTCAAAGAATTTAATCCCAACACGATTCAACGCACTGTAGACAAAATGCATGTTGTGTAAAGTGGTTTATTTCCCACATATACTAAGATTATCATTGGCAGCTTTATTTAAATCATTGTGGATGACTCTATGTATTGTAGATGTTTCATGTCGTTGTTTTTTTTTTTTTTTTGCCCATGTTTCAGTCTTTATAGAAGTAATTCAAACCGGCACCAGCATAAATTCAAAATTATTTCCATTATTAAAGTAATATATCTGTATTCATGTGTCTCCTAAAATCTCCAAACGGATATTATAATTTTGAGTTTAAATGATGATTTTTTTTTTCAATTTAAAACACTGTAAATGTACATAAATGTGTTGTGCATTGGTGTAATCTTATTTATCCTAAACTGCACTTCTTTTTTTTCCATTTCTTGAAATAATTTAAACTCTAATGGCCTGAGTAGAGTTTTGACACATATGCTGTAAATACTTTTTTTTCCCCTGCTGCTTCAGTAAAGGAGACGATCACGTTCAGTGGGGACCAATGATTGTGACTAAGGTTGAGGGAGACTTCTGGTTATCTTATGTGTTGTTTACGTAACTGAAATATCTCCATTTTAATATTCTATTCATGTTTCTTGTTAATTACTGTTTTGTAATTTGTTCCTTTCCATCAAATTATACTTAAATATAAATGGGGTGTAAACATTTACATATGCTGTATTTCATAAAAAAAGTAAATGGACCAAGTTTTCTTATCTGTAAACAATATACAATGTATCCTTCGTAAACAAATTATGGCATCTGCAGAATTAGTCTACAGCATTCTGATTAAACAATTTCTATACGGAAAGTTGTTGTTTTTATTTTTTATTTTTTGACTAATTTCAGAGATGTTACATATTAACGTTTCTACGGAGTATAATCTGTCAAAAAAGGCATCATGAAGAGGAAAACACAAAAATAAGTCACTTCGGAGTATAAGTCATGTTCATTATGCGTCACCGCTGACCCCCGGGAAACGTGGGCCGGTGTTGTGCCAAAAATCAATTGGCGTCCATGGGAGTGCGCACGGGAGGACTCACTGTTGTAGTTCTTTGAAATTTAACAAGATTAACACTTAAAACAATAATTTTATGGCAAAGGTGTGTCACGGTTGAACTTTTTCTTAATAAATGCACTTTAATGGTTTAAAAAAAAAAAAAAAGCTTCATTTCGCCTGGGCAGTGCGGTCGGGTCGCACTGAGGACAGTCCGTCACAGTCGGCAGCCGTGCTGGGGCGAGGGGGTTCTGTCCGTCTGCTGCCAGAGTGGGGAGGAAGGGCGAAGCGAGGTGTGTGGTAGGGGGTGCAGGTGTAGGGGTGGGGGGCAGCGGTAGAGGAACAACACATATTTGTTAAAAGCCTAGAGCTTATGGTAGAGCAGGGCTATTCAACAAAACTGCTCAGGGGGCCACGGTTTCTGAAAACCAGCAGCTCGGGGGCCGGACATCCAGAGATTAAAGCCATTATGTAAATAAACCAAGCTCTGCATTGATCCGTTACCTTTTAGAGTTGTTTATTTTATTGCATTGAATCATAAATGCAATGAACAGAACCCAAAACCCACACCCAGAACACACACAGACTTTATTTATTTATTTATTTTTTTTTTATGAAGTGGGCCGGATTCTAATCACACCCCGGGCCGGAAATGGCATGCGGGCCACCAGTTGAATAACCCTGGCCTAGAGGCCCTCTCGTGGCTGCAATTGGTAATGGCTACTCTGGTTCATGTATGAACATTGAATGACTCAGTCAAAATCTGTGTCATGAATAGGAGGAAAAAATGTAAATTAGTCACTTTGGACTATACGTTGCAGGACTGGCCACTTATAGTCCAGAAAATACGGTACCGGTATATATTTAATTCCATTTCACTGTGCAGTATCCTTGTTACTACAGTTAATTATCCAATACAGATGTTTGTGGAACTTATTTTTATTAGCAATTGCATTTTGTATTAATTTACACAAAGTGTCTCAGAGTCTGCGAGTATATAAATTCATTTTAGTTTCTGCTTCACTTGCACAGTAAGGCAGTGCACGATGTGCTTGCAGGTTTGAATAAAAGCCTTGCTGCCCCGCCGTCATGACACCCCCATGCCTTTTTCTTCAGCGTTTGCACAAAGAATTTAATGTTTAGCCTTCAGTAAGCGCCGGTTCGATGAGTCAAGGGAGCTGCAGGAAGTCTTTATGACCACTTCAGCATGCTCAACACCGTTAGGTTTCTCTCCCCGCGCGATGAAGAAGCCATGATATACAATTTGATGTTAATTTTAACTATTTTTAAATCAGAAAAAAAATTAAGTAAATGATGTAAAGCGTTACTAACTGACATGAATAATGTTTAATAGAAAGAAAATAGCTAATTATAAAGTTAAAAAATAATTACAGAATAAATTAGTCTGTGTAAAATATGCAAATACACACGTGTTAGCTTTTACACCGTATTTTAACTTTGTTCAACGGCTCTGAGATGCAAACTGGATTCAGTCAGAAGTATTGATACTTGTTTAAATGATAACTGAGAACAAAACAGATTTTGTTACAGCAGCAACAGCTCTGGTCTGCTTTCAAGTTCTTTCAGGTTGAAGTCGTATCACCAAACTGAATGAATGTCCCAGTTTGGGTGGGATCGACTTCTTCTTGGAGGAAATGACGCCGGCGCCTTTTTTTTTTTTTTTTTTGTGACTCCTTAGGAAGTTCTTGCACTGGAAGTTGTTCAAGCACAGTCACGGTTTGTGCTTAAAATACGCCTCCACTGCAGGCAAGGAAAAAAAAAGTCAATTTCAACCTGTGACAAACTAAAAAAAGACTAAAGGTTTTATTCTTTACCTGCATACTCCTGCGGTAGCATTGGCCTGTTGATAACAATCTGAAAAGCAGCAATCCAGTCCTTCTGATCCTGTTCATTCTCGCAAGCAAAGAGGAACTTTCTATCCGGAGTCACAATTGTAATCCCGAACTGCCAGTGGTATCCCTGAATGTTGGGAGGAAGGCCAGGAACGACGGTGTAGCTGTTTTCCTTACTGCCGATGAACACCTCCCCTCGAGCGTAGGCATCCTAAAAGGAGACCATTTAAAGCAGAGTCAGTGTTGAGTAGTTTCTATGTTTTATTTAAGTAACATCTGTAAAGTGAGAGACTCTATTTCTCCCAACTGTCATTTAAAATGTATCTACAACAGTAAGATATTATATTAGTAGCCTTTCCCAAAGCCTCATTTAAAAAACTTTGTGATGGATATGAGACCTGTCCAGGGTGTCCCCCACTTCTCGCACAGTGACTGCTGGATATGGGCACAAGTGACCCCATGACCCGAAAAGGAAGAAGTGGGTAAGATGGATGGATGGATGGATGGATGGATGGATGGATGGATGGATGGACGGACTGCACAATTTCCCCAGCCTTAAATTGCCCTGTTGGTCACCAGCACCATCTACTGGTGTTTAAAGTCAAATCTATTATTTCAGCAGTTATGCAAACAAAATACCAGAGGATCTTTGAAGTACATCAGTCTTCTGTCATCCATTGTGAACCACCTCTTCTTGAAGCCCTCTGTGTGCTGGAGGACAGAACCAGAAAAAGTTCAACACACTCTGAAGGCACCTCTGCTTTAGGTTTTTATTTTAATTAAATGTGTCTTGTCAACAAACAAAAATGAGCAGAAGCAAAGCAAATCACCTTTGGGCCCGTCTTCTCCATGTAGCCTTCTTTTATGTAGTTCCTGGTTAGGTTCGGCAACAACTAAACAAATCAGAAAAAACACATTCAGATGATGAATTACTGGGAGTATTGTCTGAAATGTTCAATCTGGGTTATAAAATAACCTTAATATAAGTTTTAATGTCTGTCACTTATGGTGAGAAAGAAACTCCAGGCAAATGTTCATATTTTGGTGTGAAGCAATTCAGATTAGTTAAAGTTTGTGCTCTAAATCCTGGTGAAGTTGTATGATATTTGCAGACACTGTATCCATCATATGTTGAGGGTGCAGCACACTCAAACGCTCAAACTGACAGAAAAGAGGACTTTTATCTCATTTAGCAGAAGACACACAGCAACATCCTGTGTGTGAGAGGAAACAGGATAACTTCTTGCAGCAGCTGTATGTCATCACCCACTAAACCACGAGTCTGGGCTTGGCTAAAGAAGATATGGACAGTTTGAAACAAGTGTTTTGAGAAAAATGGTGGAAACTTTTAAATAGGATTTAAAAAAGTGGAATTGTAGATCTGACACGTTCTTACTGACCAGGTTTAAAAACAGAGAGGAGTGAGCATGAGCAGCTGTTGTCGGCAGCCAAAGTTACTTGTTTGCATAAAATATGTCTATGGTTGTGCATTCTGTCCAAAAAACAATTATGACCACATTTTTCTGAGGACTCGGGTTTAGCTTCGTGAAGAGGAGCTATCGTTAAATTCATCTGACAAGTCAAGGTTTCAGCACGTTGAACAAATTCCATATTACAAGATATACGTATGTTTTACTTCCAGGTGGCAGAATGTGTTGCTTGGAACATTCTGGGTTTGCTTTTGTTCTCAGCAGAATTGACGTTTTATGATTTTTAATTTATTTATTTCCAATAATTTATATACAGCACATTAAAAGGTGACCCTCACATAATCCTAACGTGACTTTTTTTGAAACACTAAATCCTCAAAGGGGATTATAACATGGGTGATGGGAGAAGATTATGTAAAGGTCATGGATGTTTTCTGTAATGTCAAATTAATGTAGAACCATGTATGTGAAGATGAGAGAGACTTTCTGTTTTTTCAGAGAGGAGCCTGCTAACTGGTAACTAACATCTTGAAGAGATGTGAGCTGTGACGCAGAGGTTGTCTTGACCTCTCTGTCTGATAATGGGCATTGAAGCTTTTGCTAACTTCTTCTCTGTGAGCAGACTTCAGAGACGGAGCGACATGCAAACGTCTTGTGTTTCAACGCTGCTCCTCTTGCAAGATTAAACCTGGGTTGACACGATCGTCTATAGTTTTCCTTGCATGGCTCTTATTTAATGAGGTGATGGGATAATTAAACCATCCAACAATGAGGGTCTTCCTCTGTTATTTTGCAACAGACCACCTTGGGTGAAGCTTAAACAGGTTAAAGGGAAATAGAGCTGCAGGAGTTAAACATGCATCAACATTTAGTAAAACTTTGATTCAGCTTAACTGTGAGTGAAATTGAAATCTGCTGTATATGTTTGAGATTGTTATAGTAATCATGTATTTTATGTCAGGCCAGTGGAACATTACTGCAATAATTTATAAAAATTGAGCAATAAAATGTTTTTCTTATGTCTGATTGAACCTCATCTAAATAAAGTCTGCAACAAGTTTAATTTAAAGCAGTAGTGGTTTTTGCAGGAATATTAACTAACTTTGTTTTGACCACAGTTTACATTCGTGTTTCCAGGCAGTAAACTGACTGCTAGTTCTCAGATGTTGCTGTGTGCCATTATTTGTGCATCGTTCGACACTCACCTCAGAGTCGAGGGCGCCAGGAAAAGCCACCTGCAGGTAATGAAGCCTGGCTGCTCTGATGCCGTTAAACCAGTCCACCATTTCCTTCAGGCCAGGGCAACAGGAAACAAAAATGATTCCTACAGTGATAGTTGTAGTGATAGTTGCCTCCAACAACACAGCACTCATTATGCAAGAAAATGATAATTTTAAAGGAATTTGACAAATGCATCAGAAAAAGTCTGTCCTTTAAAAAAAAAAGTTCATTTTTACATTTTATTTTTTGATTAAAAGGTAAATCTTACTGCCTTCAAATACTGAATGAAAATTGCAGATGTCTACCACTGGAGGGAGACACGTGTCCATTCACATAAACACGTTCATTATTTCAGTTCCAACACCAACTCACCTTCCCATCCTCATGGTACACAAAGATATTCCTGGTGCTGTTGTCCTTCAGGTAGGTGATCTGCAGACCGTGAGGGGTGCCGATTTTAGCCGGCTGGAAAGTAGCGTTCACGCTGTTGATCTTCATTATCGCTTTGGGCTCTCGGGCCTGCAGGAAAGTAACGTTTTCAAACCTTAATTAAGTTCCAAGTCTTTCAAATTGAATGTTAAGATACAAAAGTGTCAAGAAATGTGGTACAGACTTAAAAACTATTAGTAATATTAATAAAAGCTCACATCATGCTTGTTGAAGTATTTCAGAACACCCTCGCATTCGGACAGAATAAATTTTCTGTTGAGGTATTGTCCATTGTCTCGTCCTCGTTTCCATAGAAACCCCTCTCGGTAGCCTGCAGAGTCACAAGAGTCCCGCTTCGTTACAAAGTGCCAAAACAACGCTGAGCAAAAACCAAACTGTTAAATGCAATAAACACAAAATAAAAATGCAAATGTATTGAAAACAAGCCGTTAAGGATAAATAAATGGGATTCAGTTTTAGATCAAACTTGTTTCTTGATTTTCAATTTTAGATTTTTTTTCCCACTACTTTCTGGGCCACTTAAACCATAATATTTAATGTAAAAATTACCCCCCCCCCCCCCAAAAAGTACTTTGTTTACTTCAACTGCATTATTCTGTGATGAATATATGCCAGTAAAATTTGCTTCATACTCTTTTTTTATCTGTTGACCTGATTCTTTCACTCAATGTTTGCTCATGTGAACACATCAGGCTTTTGTAAAATAACCTCATCTGCCACATTTAGCATGCTGAAACAGAAACATTTTCCCAGTGAAATACTGTTGCCTCGTCTTCTACCCCCTGCATGCTGCAAACACCCTCCTGCAGCAGTTTCAGACATTTTTGGAAAAAGTTGCATGACTTTTAACTAAATGCTCCTAAAAACACATGAAAAACTGGTGACTGTGTGTGTGTGTGTCTGAGCATACATACTTTTAAGATGTGTAGTCAGTCTTCTAAAAACCTTATCAGCGAGGGAAGGAAGCAGCTGAGACATATATAATTCAGCCTCATTCAGCTTCTTGTACAAGCCTGAACATCACTAATCGACACCCACACATACATTTGGGTGCCTTCCTGACGCCTGCTACTACGTCCATTTTTAGAAGTAACACTGCCATATCATGCTTGCATTTACACACCCATGCAAACATTTATACGGACAAGAATCGCATACGTTTTACACATTTACCAAACCGTTTCATGCCAGACAGCAGAAATTGATGGTGATGTGATGATTACTGAAGCACCTGATTACAGTTCTATCAAACTTTTTTTTTTAATCCACTCCCCTTGCCTTTCAAATAAAATATGCAAAATATATTCATTATACACCAAAACACGATGCTCAATATGGAATTGTGTGCTTTGATTTTTGGCATCAGAAGTCTGCGCAATGTAAGAAAACTAGCATGCATTAAAAAAATTAAACCACAACAAAATGAATAGAGATCAATGGGACTTTAGCTGAACTTGTGAGAAAGCTTTGGTGCTTTAAAGCTAATGCATACTTTACAGAAAGTTTAAACAAGGACTTTACACATCTGAACAATTATATATAAATATATATATCGTCACCTTCTTAAAATAATTGCCTAAGTCATTTTTTTTTCAAAATTGATTTTTTTGCCTAAATCATCTCTTTATGATGCTGGCCACCTCTGGTAAAATTGCCTACTTCCTCAATTAAACAGATCATGCCATTGTACCCCTTTTGTATAATTGCCTATGTCAAGAGTGTGACTTAGGCAGTTTTATTTAACCTAAGTCACCA
>JARVGS010000472.1:19543574-19555062 GCA_031762315.1 Hypsolebias antenori | reverse complement strand
CGCCTACAGCCTGTCTTCTCTTTGAAGAAATGTTATCAGTTGTGTTGAGGGACCAACTGACCAAATTGAAGTCCATAATTATGATTCAGAAGATCTTGTAGGAGAGGCTCTCAGACAATTTCAGACCAGACAAAGCAAAAGCAAAGTGGAGACCGAGAGGAGACGTCCACCCTTGAGAAGAGCAAGTGTTGAAGTTAAAACAGCAACAAGGCCAACCTAAGTGCTGTACAATAGAAACAAGCCAGCACAGCAGACGGGAAAACATAAAATAAAAATATAGATACAAATAGTAGCAGAAACTATCTAAAATGGCCAATACTGTATAGTACAGAGGATCAAAACAATGTCCATAATTAGCCAGGATTTTGTTGCAGATGAACAAACAGGCCTGCACTGCGAACGATAAATCATCGGACTTTTTTGTTTGACATGTTGGAGGTAAATTTTTAACATAAACCTTTGCATATTTTTTTTTTGTTGTTTTTGAATGACAGTGATGTCATCCTTTCTGCAATACATCTGCTGCCATATTGTTAAAACAAAATCGTGAAAAATGAGTAAAACCAGATACTGGTAATTGTTTCTCAGATGTTAATAAAACCACATTCTTGTCTATCTATTCAAACTTTTAAAACAGCTTAAAACTCAAAATAGTGGTCAGATTAATATTGGGTCATAATTGCAATGTCTGTCCAAAACTGACAGTAAAATGTCCATATTCAGTGACCACTTGTGTGCATTTTACTGCATAAATTTTAATATTCAGGTTTACACATGCTCACTGCTCCCCCCAACTGAACTGCACCCCCCCAGTTGTAACCCCACAATCCGGTTTATGTTAGTCTGAGGTGCTCACCAAGCCTTCAGTTTGTAGAACGACAATATGATGATGTGACGAGTGACGACCCTTTTCACAAAGACACTTCCTAAGTTTTATTGGTTTATAAATGAGCTTACAACCAAAATAAACCTATATCTGTATTTAAATATTTTAGTTACATATTGTAAATATTGTTCATCCTTTTAAACCTTAAAACATTTACAGTAGACTAAATTTGACCCGAATCCAGTTTTTGCTAACCTGTGGAAAATGATTGTACAACTGCAGAGAAGCTGTTAACTGTATTATCTGTGTAAAAACATAAGAACAAAGAGTGATTATTAAAAATTAAGTTGCATACATCAGACATGCGAGAATGTAAACAAGTGAACAATGAGCAACATCCTCTGAGATGAAAAAGACACATTTGGAATTTGAATGGTTCAGCACTTTTATTTTTCTAACTGTTTAAAATTTCAATACAAGGTAAAAAGAAGTCATATTTTAAACAAAATGTGGGTATATCCCATAGGAGATACAAAAACTGAACTCACTTTTCAGAAGCAAATTAGCACAAAATAGACAAGAAAAAAAAAAAGGGCAAAACTTGCTCCTGTCCTAAAGACAGATGACTACAAGAAAAATGGTTTTGTTTCTCACGAGTCCAGAAAATCTGAGGAAGCAAGAACAACAGCTGATCTGGTGTCACAACCTATATAATCACATTATGTCATCGTCATTTTTTTTCTATGTATGACACCTGATTATCTGGAGGAGTTGGAACTGGAACGAGAGCGGTGGCGCCTGCGACCAGGAGATCTGGAGCGAGAGCGGCGACGTACCGGAGACCGCCTCCTTGGGGAGCGAGACCTAAACAAAAATAAGCTGTAACGGTTTAACATTTAAACGTATATAAAAATGAATGCATGAAAATCTGTTTGTGGATGGTACCTTCTCCTCATGCGTGGTGGGGTGCGACGCCACATCGGTGGTGGTGGGGGCATCCTGCGGGGAGGAGACAGTCTACGAGGCGGAGGACGAACCCACTGAGTCAGCACAGCAGCTGCAGTGATTTCCTGTCCATCTATCTGACCTGTTTTAAGAACAATCAGTTATTCAAAGAGAAAGCACACAAGCATGCACAGATGAATTCTGCAATAAGGCAGCAGTAAGACGAACCTCCGTCCATGTGTTTGAGAGCCTTCTGAGCCTCCTCGGAGTTCTCAAACTCCACATAAGCACGGCCATTACTCAGGTGTGGGTGGAGCTTATCCATCTGCATCTCAATCATTTTTATTTTCCCATAAGTAGAAAAGATCTCCTGGATGTGCTCCTGTTAGACAAAAACAAAGACTCTCAGGAATTTTGTATAAAAAAAAAAAATTAAAAAAGATAGAAAATAAATAAATAAAAGAAACTTGATTCATAACAAATGAAGTAGGCTTCTTGTTTCCCCAGCTTGCTCAACACAACCTCACAGCGTCACCTCAGAATAATTTTTTATTTGAATTTTCTATAAATCTACATTAAGCAATAATATAAAAAAGTCTGTTTTTTTTCTCTCGTTTATTTAGCATCTTTAAAATGCTGCCACTTGGCCATGTTTACAATTGTAGCTCTCAAAAGAAAAAAAAAACTATTTTCTAACCTTGGTTACGTTCCTGGTCAGCCTTCCTAAGTGAACCTTGGTTGGTTTAGGGGTGGGGCTTCGTTTTCGTCGTTCCTTGTCCTCTCCCCTCTTCTGTGTTTTAGAGCTGAGGAAATGACAACATAATGAATAATCCATATGTTTCAAGTAAATGCAAACACAAAACAATACATTTTGCAAAATATGCTGAGTTGACATTAACAAGAGGACTTTTTTTTTCTTTATTCATTTTATTTTTAAAACACTACAAAAAATGTTTCAAAGAAAACCATTTATACATATAATATAGAAAAGAAAACATAAAATGAAAGGTGGCAGAATGAAGAAAAAAGTCTTATTATATCTGCCCCTTTAAAAAAAAAAAAAAATTCAAACAATCATTTTAAACAATAATCATCTATGAGTAATCGAACAAAAAGAGTAGCTCGTCACAGATCTAAAATTTTCTATTACGGTACAATAAACATTTAAACTGGAAAATTTTAATATTTTGTTAACAATTTAGTTTTAATCATTTTCTTAAACACAGACACTGATTTTGCATTTTTAAGATCATTTCCCAAACCGTTCCACAAATCAAATCCCTGTATGGAAATAGATCGTCCCTTTAAACTAGTTTTGTACTGAAGTTTTGGAAAGATCTCAGTACCCTTTAGACTGTAACAGCTCAGTCTTTTAACAAAAAGCATTTGAATGTTTAAAGGCAGTGACTTACGGTGAGCGGGAGCGTCTGCGGTTGTCATGGCGCCTGCGGCTGGGGCTCGGAGAGCCCGAAGAGCTCGAAGAGGAAGATGATCGAGAGCTTGAAGACCCAGAGCGGCTGGAACCAGAGGAGCTGGATCCACTTGAGGAGCCAGAGCTGGAACCAGAGCTGCTGCTGGATGATGAGCTAGATCTAGATCACGATGAGAACAAAGAAAAACAGTTTGTTAGAAAACAACTACCTAGATTAAACTTTCCTTCTGACATGAGCATAAAGCTTAAAAAGATGGCAATAGAAAGCAAACCTGCTGCTGCTGCTGCCAGAAGAGGCACTGCGACGTTTCCTTACTTTATCCCGTCCTCTCTCCTTTTCTCCTTCTTTGGTAGCAGTCTTCTCTTTACCTCTATCTTTTGTTTTCTCATCTTCCTTCCGTTTTGTTGGTGATGGTGCCCTTGAAAGACAGGGAAAATATATATAAATTAGTTTGCTCCAGTTTACACTAGTAATTACAAAGTCAGGAAATTATTAAATGATAAAGCTCTGTATTTGTTGTATAATACAATTATTGTTCCACACTTAATTTATTGTATTGATATTTGGGGTAAAGCGTGTAAAACAATTACGGAGCTTATTTTTGTGCTACAGAAAAGAGCTATAAGAATAATCACTAGAAAACATTACTGTCACCCATCAAGCACATTATTTCATCAACTGAAGTTATTGAAGTTCCATGACTTGGTGGATTATAATTTTTTGTCAGTTATGTATAGAGCTCATAATAATGAACTACCATTGTATATCCAAATACAGTATGTTAAAAGACAAAGCTGTTATAATCTCATGGGAACAGAGATATGTAAAACCAAAATATAGAACCAGTTTGAAGGGTCGGTCAACCTCAATCCAGTGAACTGGATTGTGGAATGGTTTGGAGACTGAAGTTAAAAATGCAAAATCAATGTTTACATTTAGGAAAATGATCAAAACTAAATTATTGCAAATATTTATATGAAATAGTGTAGCGTGTGTTGTATTGTAGTTCGATAATTCTAGGGAGTTGTTCTTTTTTGTTCTGTTACTTGCAGATGATTGTTGTTTGAATTGATTGATTGTTGTTTGAATTGATTTTTGGAAAAAAAAATAGTATATACATTCATGCTACAGTGTGGCTGGTTAAAAATATGTACGGAAGAAAACTTTGTATCTCGTGTTAACATTACATTCTCAGAGCGCAGTTCAAAACCCCAGCAACGTGGGAATTGATCAACAGTTGCATTACAATTACATAACGTTGCTTTTAGGGAAAAAACAACAAAAAAATTGGACATCGTCTTAAATTGCGTGTTTTCTACCAGTTTGTTGGAAATAACATCAAGCAGTAAGCTTCTAACTACGTAAGGAAAGAACTGTTCAATGAAAATACAGTTACGTTACGTTACTGCCTAATGAGAGCAACAAGGAATACGAAACTCACTCGTCGTGAATCAGTTTAAGAAATAAAGCCTTAGAAACTTCCTTGGATTAAATGATTTTGCAATAATGTGAGTACACGGTATGTATTTGTGTTATTAGTTAGGCAGCTGCGTTCTAGAAAATAAATCCGCCGCCATCGAGTTTCATTCAACCCGCTGCTCTGCTGAAACCAGCGCTAAATTCACAGACTCCCCAGCTCTTATTCCAGCGTACAGACGAAAATAAAAGCTATCGCAACTTCCAGAACCGATTAAATATACGATGTATACAAAAAAATAAAGTGAATTGAATCAAAGAAGGGCTTAAACCTACATTTCTGTTTTTGGCGACAAGATGGCTTAGCTTCGACCACTCGCGGCCCGTGAGCTCGTCGATAGTTGATGACGACAGCGGAAGTGACGTAACTGGACGGTTGGCATAAGCAGGAATGTGTCAGGGGCAGAATGGCAAATCAGGTAGGAGAAAACGAGAATATGATAAATGACACTGATCACATCAACTCTGTGGATTAATATATAAAGTTGACACGAGAAGATATAAAAGATGACATGTTAACTTTCTTGGATTGTGAGGTAAAGTCTCTTTTCATTTGCAAACTGATGTGTACCGTGCGCGGCAGGGGGTGCATATCTCGGCAGGCATGCAGTTCTCGGCATAACACCGGGCGTATACCTACCCACACAGACCATATTTGCGGTTTGACTCCCATTATCAACTGGAGCACAAGTTAGGAGTCAACAGGACTCTGTGCCACAGAGCTGGAGAGACTGACAGCGCCCCCACTAACTCAGGAGCCAGCCAGAAGGAGAAATCCCACACAAGACAGGCCCTGTAGAAATGTGGATATCCTAACTGGAAAACAAAGCTGATTAATAAACTATGATTGAGGAAAAACATAAACACAAACACTGACTGTAAACAAATGACCAACACTCCGTACCAGCAGGTGGCGGTAATGCAACATCAAATGTTAACCAACAACCGCCAAAACAAACACACGAAGAAGAAAATGGCTCTGACGCCTTTGTAGGAGTCTAAAAACAAACAACGTCATTGTTGTGTGTAAAATTAGTTAAAACAACTCTTTCGCTTCTTTTTTTTGTCAGTAAGACTTGGCGGGGTGAGCGCAGCACTTTATAATTATTATATATCTAGTCAGCTAGCTCAGCTAAAAATGCTGAACGAAGCCTGTATTGATACGATTTACTCGTGAAATTGATTGGGCTCAATAATAAGTGGCGCAAACTATGAATTAATGAGTTATTACAGTGTTAGAATCATTGTTTTGCCTCGACATTTAGTATCAGTATAATTCAGACAAACTCAGTCGTGTGAATGCCCACATTATCAGTAAACTGAAACATTACCAAGTTATATTGTTTTAGATTGGACTATATTTATAATGTATTTATTAATCAGTCATATTCTGTTTTCATATAATCAACATCATTTAAAGCACTGATAGCTAACTGTTTCAAAAGGTTAATAAACTAGTAAATAAACCACAGGTTTTGGAGGCACTCTTGCCCTTATAGCTACTATAGCAATATTTATTTAATTGCACTTCAATTTTTGTCTTGGTGAAACCTGTTTTTTAGTCTAAACCTACATTAATACAGGAAGAAAAACTGATTTAGCCAAATAGACAGGGGCATGCATGTAATGCTTTTGTTAATGCCTCAAAGTTTGAGGGACACAAACACGTTGATGCTTGTGCAATATGTATACCTGCGAATTTCAGCCTTAAAGGAAATTTCTAATGGTGATTCAAGCAGAATGATCTGAAGTCAAAAGTTTGAAATGTTCCTTTCATTCCCTCGTTAGTAAAGGGTTAATGTTAAACAGCATTTTTTTAATAACTATTGCAACACGGTAAAGAAGACGTAGAAGAACTTACCGTAATGTGTATGTGCATTAGTTTAGTTTCATGTTATTTCACTTTATTGGTTTAGCACTTTTTAAAACACAAAATGCAAAGTAAATAGAAATGCCAGCTCATCAGGAGACATGTGAAGCCTTTACTCAAATAATACATTACATTTTTCCCATTCACACACATTCAGACAGCTTATTATTTAATGTTATAAATGGAAGATGACCACTTTACATCATACTTTACATCTCAGCTAAAATGAACAAGGCTTTACTTACTTTACTAGACCTTTTACACACACAAAAAAAAAATTGTCAAAGCAGTGACACTTAAAATATTAAAACAAAATTTATGCTGCGTTTCTAAAATTACATCAATTGTTAGTAACAATTTTTACGGACTGATTTTTTTTTTTTTTTTTAGAGATTAGCAGCTGAACTCACAGGATCCTTCTGAAGTGAATGACCATGGGCCGGCTGGATGATGCTGCCAAACACAAAGTGGTGGAGCTGCGGAAGGCTGGTCTCAGTTTCCGCAAGATCAAAGCTGTGCTGGAACTGGAGAACATCAAGGTGTCTGCTCAGGCCATCTATCTATACCTGAGAGAGGTCCAAGGGAGACCACCAGGGAGAGTTAAACCTGCAGAGGTTGGAGGGGCTACATTAGCACCCCAGGTGCAGGCTCAAACCAGTGCATTACGAGAGAGCTGGAGCAATATTCATCTTCAGAACCTAATGAGGGATGTTTCTCACCAAGGTGAGCGTGCAGCCCCCACAGACTTTGCCAAGCAGGCATCTACAAATTCAGAGGCTAGTGCAAAGTCTTCTGCATCTGAGGAGAGCGGTAGAAACAGCAGACCAGAACAACGTCGAGTGTCAGACAAGGAAGAAAACGACATCCAGATTGTTAGTGTCACTTCCCTTGCACAGCGTGGTCAGCAGAGAGTTACCCAGCCTACTGTAACAAGAGCACAAACAAGTCCTGCGTCTTCCACGTTACCGTCTTCTGCAGCATTCATAAGGAGGAGAGTCACACCTTCACCAGCCACCAGTTCAATGTTGGCAGCGCGAAAAAGACTTTTGGATAAAGCATTGTCCCACAAAATAAAGGTAAATGCTTAAACACAACTTCTTAAAACCTCTATAGTATATATATTTTTTGATCGTTTAGAAGTTGTTTATAAAAGACCTTCACATCATCGTTGTCTAAATTATTTTTCTGTCATTCCACTAGGTGGCGCCACTGGTGAGAAGAGATATGTCAGGCGTCCAAAGTTCTAACTTGAGCCGTGGTCTTGTGCAGCCACCTCAAACGTATGACCTGACCATGGAAAAAGTAAGAATCCTGTAAATCTTAGATACCACAAAACTCAAATCCTTCGCTTCTCACATTTTTATGATGTCTTGTGTTTATGTTAGTGTATAATTCAATACCGTACCTATTTAACGTGGATTGTGAAATTAATTAAACAGCAGCAAGATGTATCTTTATGAAGGAGAATATGGGAGCCTGATCCTGCCAAGGTGGACTTTAAACCAAAATAAAATTATTAGACAATCTAAGTACACATTCCACAAATGGTCCAAAGCCTCAGCAAAAGTCACAAGTTGACCTTTTTATTTTTAAACAATAGCCACTACTTAAATTCAGTAGAGTTTTTTTTGTTTGTTTGTTTTTTTATTACAGATTATTAATGAGAGCCAGACTGAAAGTACCAGTTCCCTTCGCCGCTTCCCAACACAAAGACCAGGACTGAGTGTCCGTTCCCTTCAGCCTCCTCCACGTGTTGGGATCCGTCTTCCTAATCGTCCTTCAGCACCTTTGACAACCTCAGTGCCTGGGGCGGTTCTTCGTCTGCAGTCTCCAAGGAGTCAGGGTGTCACTCGTAGTGAGGGGAGTCCAAGCGCACCGCAGGCGATCCCGGATCCCAGAGGGAGAGGTACTTTGCAGGACCAGATCCAGACTCTGGGCTCTGAAGTGCGGAGCCTGGGACTGGCCGTGAAGATGCTCGTGGAGCAGCAGTGTCGTCTGGAAAGGGAGCAGTCCCAGCAGACGCAGGTTCAGAAGCAGATCCTGAGCACTCTACAAACCATTGCTTCCAAAACAGGACACTGTAACAGTGTTCAGCATCAGCTCAACAAAACTCCATCGCTCTCTGCTTTGCCAGCAGCATCAGCCTCTACCTCATTTAATCAGGACACCTACAGTTTTACTCAAGGCGCGTACACTCAATGCAACCAAACTCAGCCGAGCTACAACTCTTTGGAAAGCTTAGGAAATGTTGAGACATTTAAAGTGCCAGGACTGAGCCCTGCAAGCATAAATGGGTTTCCACCGTGCAGCAACGCAGAGAGCCTTCCTCTTACGCACACACCCCCTCAGACACAACCATATGCGTCGGAGTACTCACAGCAAACCAGTCAAACACATATTCCACCTTACACACAGTCATACGTCTCTACTTACAGCCAGTCACAGACATTCAGAACGCCAGAGAGTAAAACAGCCGACTTCTCCACCAGCTGTTCAACGAGGGCTTTCGCAGACTGCAGCGTGTCTCCCCAGCAAGTCGTAAACGCCAACCACGCTTCACACGATCAACAAATGAGTAACATCAAAGTGGAAGGACCTTAGAGGGAATAAGAGTCCAGAGTGATTAGTAATTTTTAAAATGTGACTGTTTTTTTATATTGACTGTAGCATTGTTATTTGGATACACGTTTTTACAGTTAAGTGATGATTTTGCCCTTTTTTTAAAAGTTTATTTCCAAAAATAATTTCCAACAAAGACAGCAATGTCTTTGATTGCAGTGCTGTTCTTTAATAGTGTGGTCATTTGCTTTTAATTGTATATATATATTTATACTTGGAAGAAAAAACAACATAAGCTAAGCTTTTTGTAGACATAGTTCTTGTAAGTTTTATATCAGTTTATCCTTTATTACTGAAACATGCAATATAAGCTGTTCATTTTCCTAACACTGTGTGAGCTTGTTAAAAAAAGAGTAATTAAAAAAAACAACATTTTGGATAATTTAATCCTGTCACTAAATAAAAGGCTACTAGGGACAACATCATCTAAATAAAACTTTATGAAATCTTTCTGTAAAAGCACCAAAATCTGTCTAATATAATAAAAGTTTGCAAAGTACCCACGGAAAACACATGAAAGCATCTCTCTAATGAATTTACGCTCCTCCAGGAAAGAGAGGCTGAGAAACTGTGAGGACTCTCCCATTCACTCATACAGGACAGAGGTGAGAACAGGAAGAACTGTTCCCTGTTGAGTGAAAAGAAATATCTCAGAGCAAGTTGATTTCTTCAGATACAGCAAAGAATAGTGAAACAAACACTGATGTGAGCTTCGGACCTCCTTGATGAAGTAACATTGTAAGTGTTGGCTCATGGCACGAGGGATAGCGAGGGACAATGTTTGCACATCTCTGACTGAATAACTACATCTGCGTACAGCAAATGTCCTCTTTTTGAATCCACCAGCTTCCAACCACCCTGCTCAGCTCCTGAACACAATCACATTCAAATTAAACATCAAAATAATGTTTCCGAAAAAAAAAAAAAAGCAGAATCCACTTCAAGGTGTTTTGTTATATTATTTCCAGCTTCAAGCGGATTTATCACGGTGGAGGTCATCATTACAGAGCAAGTCTTCAAGAACCATAGTCACACAAAAAGGAGATTATTTTTCTTCAGCATTTATAAAACGGGACTTGTTGGAAATTTGATTTCTCACTTCCAGCTGTTTCTTAGAGATCACAAATGCATTATCGAAGCATCTGCACACTTCAGGGTCCAGAGTTTCCTTTAAATCTATTGTTATCTTCCTTACATGTTCTTTTAATCCCACTGATTTTTCAGGAAAGAGCCTAACCAAGAAAAACTTATAAACCTGGGAGGTGGGGGGGAAGTGACGTTCAAAGAGCTAAAACAGGGAAATCTGATTAAAGTGTCTAAAATGTTACTGAGTTCAGGTCATCCTGCCCCTTTACTGGTCAACTGTCCTCTGCTGTTATCACAACTACAAATATAAACATTATTTTTTATCAAAGCATATATTACTCATCATCTAAAGGCCTTCTTATCACCAAACCCTAATGGTTGGATTTGTCTTGTATGCAAACTTCATTGTAATCATTAATTCAGTCTACTCAGACAGACGCTGATCCCATCTTTTTAAGCAAGCCTATTCTGCCTCCACATGATTTTATCATTTATTTTAGTTGCATCTTGTAGCACTTTTGAGATTTTTGTCGATAAAAAGTGTGTTACAAATTAAATGCATTATTATTATCAGACGAATAAGCTCGTCTCTCCACCATAGCAATCAAATAAACATCAGAGCTGATAAGATGTTTGTAGCGGCATAATTAAATACACTGGTGGTGTTGAAGGCTGTACCTGGAAAACAATTACTATATTAAAAAAAACTTGCAGAATAAAATTCATTCACTTTAAAATAACCTCAAGTATATGAACTGAGTGGTTGCAATAATCAATTTGTTTTATTGTTTTAATTTTGGTGTGTTTTTGACCCATTTCTTTGCCAATGTATTTTAGAGTGGTCCAATTTGCATTAATGTATGTTTGATTTGAAGTTGATACTTTTACCTTCAAACTGTTCAGACTCAATGATCTTTTTGCCCATCTTCTTGCCCGTTCCTACATTTCTCAGCGTTATCAGAGCAAAACATCTTATTTCTCTCCATGAGGCTCCACTGGAGAATGGGTTTCCTGGAAACACAAAGCACTGACTGAACAAAACACTTTGTTCTAACAGAGTTAAAAGATTTACTACAGTCTAAAGAAGAAAAAAAAAACATCTTACCAAGATCTAAAAAAGCTAAGTCTGGTCCTCTGGACATTCAAAAAACAAAACAGATCCAGTCCCCCGGCACAAACAGAGCAATATTGTGTATGCTGTTCAGTGTCAGGAGGGCTGTGATCAGTCTTATA
>JARVGS010000472.1:19471031-19490227 GCA_031762315.1 Hypsolebias antenori | reverse complement strand
CATTTCAACCTCCTGGATCCATGATCTCATTCTTTCAGTCTCTACCAGAGTTCATGACCAGAGGTGAGGGGAGGAACATAGACTGACCAGTAAACAGAGAACTTTGTCTTACAGCTCAGCTCCCTCTTCACCATAACGGACCGGTACAAAGTCCACAATACTGCAGACGCTGCACCAATCCATCTGTCAATCTCACACTTCATTCTTCTCTCAGTCGTGAACAAAACCCAGAGATACTTGAACTCCTCCACTTGAGGCAGAACCTCACCTTAAACCTGAAGAGAACAATCCACCCTTATGACTGAGGACCACGGCCTCAGATTTGGAGGTGCTGGTTCTCATCCCAGTTGCTTCACACTCGGCTGTGAACCGCTCCAGTGAGCGCTGAAGATCACAGCACGATGACGCCAACAGGACCACATCATCTGCAAAGAGCAGAGATGAATCCTGAGGCCACCGAACTGGACCCCTCCACCCGCTGGCTGCACCAAGAAGTTCTGTGACTGTCAATAAAAGTTTTGAACAGAATCAGTGACAAAGGGCATCTCTGGCAGAGTCCAACTCCCACCCTGAAGGTCCGACTTACTGCTGGTAATGAGAAGCAAACTCTCGCACCACTTGTGTAGGGACTGAACAGCCTGTAACAATGGCCCCCAATCCCAAACTCATGGGGCACCTCCCACAGTTGAGGAACACAGTCAAATGTCTTCTCCAAGTCCATAAAACACATGTAGACTGGATGGGCAAACTCCTATGACCCTTCAAGGAGCCTAGTGAGAGTAAAGAGCAGATCAGGGCCAGGACAGAACCCACAGCGTTCCTCCTGGATCTGAGGTTCCACCGAAGATCTGACTCGTTTCTCGAGTTACAATCAGTTTAACACAAGAGCACTGATCCATTCAGAACTGAACCGGGCCGATACTGTCAGAGGTGAAACACAGAACAGGTCCAACAGCTCACAGAGACACACCCCGACATGAACATTACACACATATTTTAAACATGTTCCTTTAACAATCTGAAGGTGGATCCTGCTGCTGGAACGAGTCTTTTTGGAAGTTAATTAAATGATCTTAGTCAGGTTTAAAAATTACAACATATTTAACATATGATAACACAGTTTATATGTTTAAATGTATTTAAAATGTACAAGACTGAACTTTAACTCACCATAAAAACTTGTCATTAGAAAATATCTAGAGAAAACATTGAATCCAGTCTAATATTCTGTAAAATTGAAGCATCAGTAAAGTTTTATCTTATCTTATCTTATAAAAACATACATTTGTGTGCTTATAGAAGATCAATCCTTTTCAACAAACTGTTCATTTCATTTTTCAACTTATCCTCTTTTTACACCAAAATCTTCATTTTAGCAGAATCTCTCCATCCAGGGAGTCCTGGTTAAATACAGAGGACCAGAAATAATAATAAAAGCAGGAGCCATGCCAGAGCTTTAGTAGAAAAAGATTTTAAACATTAACTTTAAACAAAAATACAAAAGAAAATAAAGGAAAATTTGAAGACAGAAGTTAAAAAAAATAAAAATAAAAATAATACAAGATAAATAAATAAAAAGTTCAATACAAAAAAAAACAAATATATTTTACTGCTGGTTAAAGTTAACATATTTGTTATTTAACTTAAAAACTAAATAGATAGTTTCAGGTTTTTATTTAACAGTATAGCATTAGCGCTAAAGTACAGTAATAACCACATCATTCTGTTGTCTTTGAACGCAGCATTTGTTAAGCATGAAAAGGCGGGCTTTAGGACCCGGAGGTCGGCTGTCCCTCACATAGACAGGGCTTGACTGGGCGGGGTTTAAATTCTCTGGGCGGGGCTTGCAGTGGTAAACTCCTGCTCTGCTGGTTTTGTGGACTCAGTTGGAGTCCAGCCTGGTTTCTGTGTGACTGCTCTGTTTCTGGCCGTCTGTTTTTCTCCTGAGCGGAAGCAGGAATCGTCTGTGAGTTTTTAAACCTTCTTCTGATTTGTTGTTATTTAGTTAAAGAGTTAAAACTCGTCCGAGCTGCAGCAGAAACCTGAGACTGAAGGTAAAAAACATGGAGGCTGTTCGCGTCACACCCACTGGTGGAAACTTACAGGAGCTGAAAACCAGTTCACACCAAAGGAAACAAGAACTGGAGGCAAATATTCTTCAATATTAGTTAAAAAAAAACATTTAATGTGACAATACAGATAATTAGAGTTATTTTCAGTAAGTGAGTTAAAAAGCAGCTCAGAAACAATAATATTATTTTATTATTTTGACCAACAGATTAACGTTTCTTAGTATTTTATATAGTAGCTATATGGCACCAACCAATAAGTTCTGTATACATAAATAAATAATAACTATAATTTGTGTTTAAACCGGATCTGATTTATTTTCAGTGATCCTGTAATCCCAATTTTCTGAGTTTATTTCTGGACTTCAGCTGCTTTTCCTCCTTCAGGCTGAAACAGGATCATTTTCTGAGGACTGTTTTGACCTTTGACCTCAGATTCCTGAACTCAACGCCTGAATCTGAGTGTTGACTCACAAAGCTTGGAACAAATCTTCTTCTGTTTGGATTACTGGATGATTAATCCTTCATTTACTCAGGAAAACGTTTCACTGAGGTTAAAAAAAAAACGAGTGAACGAGTACATGAAGTTAAATTTTTAGGTGTTGTTTTAGATCATAAACTTAACTGGAAATCTCATATAAAATACATAAAATTAAAACTATGCAAAAGTATTGGACTTCTAAATAAAGTAAAACATGTTTTAGAGTTGTCAACACTACAGACATTATATTGTTCATTTGTTGTTCCATATCTGACATATTGTATAGAGGTATGGGGCAGCACATATAAAAGCAACACTGAACCATTGTCTGTCATACAAAAGAAAGTTATGAGAATTTTTATATAAAGTGGACACCAGAAAACACACAAATAAATTGTTTATTCAATCAACTATCTTGAAACTAAAGGATCTGGTTAATTTAAAAATGTTATTGGTTATGTTTAAAGCTAGAAAGAGATCATTGCCATTTAATTTACAAAAGTTCTTTTTCTTAAGCTTTTGTGATAGAACTAACAGAAGGAAGTATGATTTCAAAAGTAAAACTGTGTGTACTACTTTAAAACAAATGTGCATTTTGGTGCATGGAGTTAAACTATGGAACAGTTTGGATGAGTTTAAAAAAATGCTCTACAATAAACCAATTCAAAACACTTTATAAAAAAAGAATGATTAACTCATACACTTTTGAGTTGTTAATGGGAAAAGTGATATATTGTTATGTATGTTATTGTTGATATATTGTTTGCAACTTGTTTTGTTAAATTAATGTATACAGCCATAACATTTTTGTAATTATTAAGAAAGGGGGCAGGTCTATACAAGATTTTTCTTCTTCCTGCTCCCTCTTCACTCATGTAAATATGGGTTGTCAGAGAATGTGTTTGTAAATTGATGATTTTTTAAATCGAGTGAATAAATTAATTGATTGATTGATTGTTTGATTGACTTTCTCCAGGAGGATATTGTATTGTGCCAAGTAATTGAACAGTTGCCTCAGATGTGAACAGACATTAAAAATGTCAAATTTAAAAGACTGATTCTTTAAAGTACCTGCATTAAAAGGCATAAAGGCATCTCTCCGGATGAATTTACCCTCCTTATTCAGGAAACGGGAAGGATTGAAAGTGTAAGGACTCTCCCATTCACTCTCATCATACAGGACAGAAGTAAGGAGAGGAACTACTGTGGTTCCCTGGAGGTGAAAAAGCAGCCGTTATGAAAACAAAGTCTCAGAAATGGAACAAACGTCCATTAAATAAATTTTGCTGACCTCTTTAATGATGTAGCCTTGGAAGGTGAGATCTTTTGTTGTTCTGTGAGGGAGGGCGGTGGGGGCGATGTTTGCAAATCTTTGTGACTCGTGGATAACAGCATCAGTGTACGGCAAGTCCTTTCTGTCCTCAGTTCGAATCTGTCGGCTTCCAATCACCCTGCTCAGCTCCTCCTGGACACGATCTGGATACACATTCAAATAAAACAGATTATAATTATGATTAATACTAAACAATATTTAAAACACTAAAGAAGGATTTTTTTCTCGCCTTGTATATGTAGAAACTTGGCCATGTAAAGGAGACACCACGTTAGTGTAATTGCTGTGGTATCGGTACCAGCTGTGAGCAAATTATCTACAGTGTGCAGCAGGTTGTCGTCATGATAGTGGGCGTTTCTGACATCATCCTTGTGTAACACAATAAAAAACAAATTAATAACATTCGCAGCCTGAGAATGGACTCATTGAGGTTGACTTACTTTCAAATATTCCTTACGGATCAGAAATGCATCCACAAAGCATCTGCAAACCTTTGGGTCGAAAGTTTCTTTCAGATCTGCAATTAACATCCTTAGGTCTGCAATACCATTTTCATTGTTCTTCATCAAATCCTTCCAGTTTTTACAGAAAGGGCCCAGCCATGGATACAGATTGTAAATCTAAAAAATAAATAAATTAAAAAAAAGGAAAAATAAATGAGGTAGTACAAAAACTTTAATGTTGTGGAATTTGCAAGATTGATACTATTTTAAGAAAATGAGTTTTCATTTGTCCTTGGACCACTCAACTACTTTAACCAAAAACATTTTATCAAGAACAAGCATGAAAGACAGTAAATAAATTTTAAAAAAATCTAAAGATTTAATGCATTTCAATCAACTTAAAGTACAAAACATAAATTTTCATTCTGCCATACCATGACAGAAGCCGATCCTGTCAAATGAATATTCTCCCGATCAATCTGCACAATATTTTGGAGGATCTGATTATTGTATTCAAATCGTTTTCCAAACAACAGCGCTGAGATCACATTTGCAGAAGCATAATTGATAGCCATAGTGTTGAAGGCTTCACCTGTTAAAAAATTGAAAAACAAAAAAACTATTAGTAGGAATTCTTCAAAAGGAAACACTTAAAGGATGTAAAAACCTGTATAATGGTGCATTCTCATTATAACATTTGACACCTCAGTTTCAAAAGGAGGGCTGTATTATTTTAATCTGGTTCAGTGAGTTTTCTTTCCCTAAACCTTATTCTTAAAATCAATCAAGTTTTATTATTATTATTTATTTGAGTAGTGGACATTCAAACTCACTGACCCATTTCTAGTAATATCACCCCCCAAAAAAGTGCAAATCACCTTTGGATTTGCATAAAAAGATTTACCTTCAAATTGTTCAAATTCTTTTATGAGATAGCCACTTTCTGCAATAATTGTCTCTTCACTCATCTTTCTGCCCATCCCAAAATCTTTCATAGTTGTCAGAGCAAAACGCCTCATTTCTTTCCACGAATCGCCATTGGAGAACAAAACACCTGGGAGCAGAATAAAGTGGTCAAATAAGGAAAACTTTGTTTTTTTTTGTTTTTTTATTCGTTCATTTGTTTGTTTTACCATGCCCCTGGTTTAAGTCATAGAAGAGTGGAGTGATTTCTCTGTTTCCAAACTCATAAGCGTGGTTCACCATAGCCTGTTTGATTATCCTGTAACCTGCCAAAACCACCACTTTCTGTGGTCCAAAGTAGACTTGGAAAACTGGTCCATATTTTTTGGACAGCTGAAAACGCAAAGCATTTAAAAAGTGAGACTTGCAATTTACCAAAAACATTATATTTTAATGGATACAAGTATTTTTACAGCAATTTACTCACATCAAAAAGACTTTGGTCAAGTCTGTTCAGATCAATCTGAAGCAAGTTACCAAACACGGGAACACGCCTGGGTCCTGGAGGATCTCGTTTTTCTTGAAAATTTAAGTTGGAGTAAAAAAGGTGGAAGACGAAGAGAGCAATGAAGACCCCAAACAGTAAGACTGAAATGGAGGATTGAAAAATATCGTCCAGCATCTTCTTGTGGTCACCTGGAGCTTCTTAGTCGTCTGACACAAACTTTTTGACTGTCCTAAAGCTACATTACAACCCTTCCTTAAATCCTCAGTCAAAATGAAAAAAAAAAAAAGTCACTACCAGATATTCCAGTTTTGTCTGTAATAAAATGTAAAAGGGTTTTTTAAACTGTATTTAAAGATAGATTTGTAAAGAAGAAACAGACAAAAGAGAAAGAAAAGGGGAACATATTCTTTGTGGGGTTCAGTTTGAGTTATATGTAGTTGTTGCCTCCTTATTCTGAATGTAGGCCTGTTTAATTCTTGTTTTATTTTATAGAGCCCTACTTTGGTACCTTTCTGTTGGTTTTCACTTCATGCTGGTTTTGGTTTGCTGATTATTCACACCTGAGCTCTTGAATTTCACTCTGATTATACTTGTTCCTTCTGGTTTTCTTTCTGCATGTAAAGACTATTTTGTTCAGTGTTTTGCTGCCTCTAAGACTGTGATCTAACTATTTAGAATTTTCTTTTTTTTTAATTGATTAGAAAAAATATTGTTTTTCACTCTATTCAGATGTTTGTTTTTTATTTAATTTTATTTATTTATTTATTTATTTATTTATTTTGGTGGCTTTGAAAAGAAAATGTTGCCCTCTATTGGAGGCTTGAGTGTAGACACAGATCCTGTCAAATGAGGCTGATGAGCATCTCTGAGGCCCTGTCCACAGGGGAACACTATTTCCCAAATTAATTTTTAATCTCGTAAATGCAAAACCAAATCTAGAATCTATCAATATATACAGTCTTTGATTTGATACCCTGGAACAAGGACAGCTTGTAATGATGATCCACTTACTGGGGATTGTACAACAAGAAGGCTACTGTCCTGCATGCATTAAGGTAAATATCTGCATGATTTCAACAAGATACTAAGACAAGACAATGAAGTTTACAAAAATCACGCTGGCCACATTTGAAAAAATTAGATTTATGATCTGTCAGAATAAAGAAAAAAATGCTTTTTTGCCTAGACTTAATTAAGACCACATTTACAGCATCAACAAACTTGAAGCTTACTTCAGTCAATTAACTGTTATTTTGAAACAATAGAATGAAAATGTCAACATTACCACATTTCTATGTTGTAAACAAAATGTTTTATTGGGTTGGGTTCTCTTCCTCAGTGGTGACGGACTGCCCACAGCTTCTGGGGTTTAGAAGCGAAGGTCACATCTACAACTGGTTTCAGATCCAGTTCATCTTCTAAAACTCCAAGTGGGGTGGGGGAGGGTTGTAAGCTCAATCACCAGGTAGAAAACAACAATAAAGGTTAGATCATGTCATCTGGACCAGTTTCTTTAAATTATGGAGTTTCTCATCATCCTTAAAGAAACTGGTCCAGATGACACGATTTAACCTTTTTTGTTCCAAATGGGGGAGTGGAACAAAAATGTTGAGAGAGGACGGTGAAGAACAGGATAAACTCCATTCTGGCCAGACTCTCTCCAAGGAATGACCTGGGACCTGCAAAGCTGGTTCAAAATAAGACAGTTCATCTTTTGTTCAGATGTTGACTCATCACATTGAGCATATGGAAATTTTGCTGCTGGTATTCACTTAGGGCTTCTTTTTGTATGATAAGCCTTTAAAAATAATTTATGGATGGAACAGCAATCTTTGTTGTGACAATGATTTATGGATGTGCTCCTGGGCCCATGAATCTCTAAGGTAATCTTGACAGTTTTTAAAGCAGTGTCGCCTGAGGACCCCGATGATCCAGGTCCTTGAAGATTTTTTTTTTTTTAAGTGTCATGTAAGGTCAGAATTCAGGTCCAACCAGGATCAACTCTAAGCTTTGACCAGTTTAGATTTCAGATTAAATATGTCTGGCACAGAAATGTTACTGACCAAACA
This sequence comes from Hypsolebias antenori, assembly GCA_031762315.1. Taxonomy (NCBI): domain Eukaryota; kingdom Metazoa; phylum Chordata; class Actinopteri; order Cyprinodontiformes; family Rivulidae; genus Hypsolebias; species Hypsolebias antenori. Next base: position 19,482,421 of record JARVGS010000472.1, on the reverse strand, counting down.
TAGTGACCAGTCAACAAAAAAAAGTTCAATGTATACAAACATGTCAAGAGTTCAACTTCTTACCTAAAAAAAATAATAAATTAAAAAAAAAGCAACTTAATTGTATAAGTACAAGTGTCACAGGTCACCTTCCCCTTTTATCAGTTTGTAACCCTTCAAACCCTACGTTGCATCATCATGATATTTACCCTTTACTAGAGGACAAAGGAACAGTGATACAGAGATTTGCAACGTTACCAGACTTTAGCGGCAAGATACTCTGGGCTGCTGTGGTTTACGAGTAATAATAAAACCTACAACTGGTTTCAGATCCAGTTCATTCTCTGAGACTCCATGTGGGCAAGTGAAACAAAAATGTTGAAGGAGGGAGGTGAAGAACAGGAAGAGCTCCATTCTGGACAAACTCTCTTCAAGACACACCTTGTGACCTAAAGTGCATTTTTCGGTTAATAATCTTTGGTTTGAGTGTTCACTCATATGACTGAGCACATATTTTATACATGGGTGTTTTGCTCGTTATAAACTTTTTACCTTAAGTTTAGGCCACAAAATCTAATAAACCCATTGTGAAAATAAATTTATAATATGTGAAGGTAGAGAACAAAGTGCCAACAAAGCTCCTGCTGCAAAGGACATGAAAGCATCGCTCCTGGTGAATTTAGCCTCATTGGAAAGGTTGAAACTGTGCAAGCTCCACCATTCACTCTCATCCAACAGGACAGAAGAGAGAAAACTGTTGGTAAATATAAAAGCTGTAAGCAGAAAAAAAATAATAATAAAAAAACTATTTCACCCTTTAGATAAAGGAAAAGTTAAAATCTTAAGGTGCACCATGGAGAAGCAGCTCACTTCTTTGACGAAGTATAGGCTTGTAAAAGGTGACATCTTTATATGTGGTATGAGGAAGAGAAAAGGGGACAATATTTGCAAATGTCTGTGACAAAATTTGCACCTTGAATATTAGAAATTGTTTAATTAAACCTTTGTTAATTACAGATAGTTTATTATGAAAACTAAATTTAAATAACCCTGAAATGGATTTAGTTCCTCACCTTGAAAGGAAACTTGACTCCAGAGACTTCAGAGTTGTTGCTGTTGTCTCAGTTCCAGCTCCAAACAAATTCTTTACACTGTACAGCAGGTTTTCTTCATAAACGTGTGAAGTCGTGATTTTTAGAGTTCTTCCATGAAAACAAAGTTAGGAGACAATAAATTTGTTGGTCAGTATTTGCAGCCATGCAGAGAATGGACACATTGAATTTTGACTCCTCACCTCAAAATGTTTCTTGCAGATGAAAATGTATGACTAAGCATCTGCAGACCTCAGGGTTCAGGGTTTGTTTCAAGACTGATGTCATCTTCCTCATTAGTGTTTTCTGTGTTCTTTAAGAAATCCCTTCAGTTTTGAATAAACAAAGTGTCCAGCCATGTCATGAAGTTGTAAGTCTTAAAAGTTTCACAATACAAATCAGTTTCCCGGACGAGCCCCCAGAAAAGCAAGGAGTTGGAGAGTCTATTGTCTCAGCTGGTCCAAGCTGAAGAAAAATCATTGTGCACCCTCACACAACTAGTTTGGGACAAAGTGAAAGCACAGAAAAAACACCTTCAGGAATCAACGAAGAACTGGTTACCTGTAAATCATTTATAGCATGCCAGAGGCTAGACAAGAAACAACAAAAACGCAAACAAATACAGGAGGTTTATGAACAATTAGCGTTGTTGTGTCAGAGTGTACAGAAATTAGGTGAGACAGACAGTAGTAACCCACCGCCTTATGTAGCTGAGCTGACTACACCAACGGCGCCACCTGCTGGACTTTATTCAGTGATGCGGGTGAATAAAGGTAAACTGACATTTGAAGGAAACTCTTAGTCGTGTTCAAACAGCTGAGATGTCACCTTCGTTCAAAAAGATTTATTTGACAACAAGGGTTACAGATATTCAGAGAACAACCATGATCATGTTCAAATACGTATATGCATATATTAGAGCATTAAACGAACAAACCTGATCTCTTGATTTCTCCCACAAAATGCTCAGGGGGTGTGTGTTATTTCTGGCTTTTATTGATGTTCAGACAGCTAGCTTTCCTGATTGGTTTAAGTTTGTGAGTGGTGGTTCATCCAACCATTCCTAGTGTAAATTCTAGGTTACTATGGGTACCGTTGTTTTAGCCTGCCCCCTTCAAGGCCATTTGTGGCTGCATTCCAAAGTTACTGATAAGGAAGGTTTTATGACACTTGTGCACATCTGAAATCAGGTCTTTTGTTCATGTTTGCATAAACGTGTTAGTATACTCTATTGGTATGAAATAATTAGTGTGTTAGGATTGCTGCAATAATAATTAATCACTATTAATTATTACCTATCTTATGTGTATGTGTTCTAATCAATCTGTAATCCATATTATAATTCTGTTGAAGTCAAGTCACCCTGCCCCCACCTGCTGATATTTCTCTGCAGAGAATAAACTGCTTTGTGAAACCAGCCAGCGCATGGAGAGTTTTACTGAGCAGAGTTTTACTTGATGACTAATCTACATTGTGAAGTGGAAAGTTTAATATTTAGTGATGTGATCATGTACTCTTCTAATCTAAAGTTAGGTCTTTATACGTGAAAATTAAGACATGTTATTAAGTGCTTCATCTAATCTACAATGAGGGCTGTACATGTAAAACTAACCACAGCACCCCCATTCTGAATGCCTTGATCAAACAGTGACATTTGTAATGCATATAAAAGACCTGTAAAAATCATACAATATTCATAAAAGGTATAAACAGTTGTCCGATACTTCAGTGTTCTTTATGAAATCCCTTCAGTTTTGAATAAACAAAGTGTCCAGCCATGGCATTATTTTGTAAGTCTTAAAAGTTTCACAATACAAATCAGTTTCCATTTATATGTATCCATATTTAAAACCTTTAAATTCTGTGGTCTGAGCAGAATTTAATCTTCCAAATTTTAGTCTTGTTTATGTTTAGATCAGTATTTCTGTTTGAACAGAATAGACAACGTAAAGGAATATATGGAGATGCAATGTAGGACAAAGAGGTGGCAAAAGACAAAATAGCAAAGGTGAAACAGAATGAGTTGTACAAGAGCTGGACATTAAAGAGGGTGAGAAGAAATTGTATTGACTGGCAAGACAATGAATGAGAATGAGTTAAAAACAGGTAGTTCTGTCACTTTCAGATCTTTGTTTTGTCTTTATGAGAAACCACTTCTTCTCTTCAGCTTCAGGGTACTCCACAGCAAATCATCCTCCTCCATTTCACTCTGTCCCTGCATCGTCTGTCCTCACTCCAGCTACCTCCATGTCCTCTCTAACTGCATCTCCTCACTGGTCTTCCTCTTTGTCTTTTTCCTGGTAGCTGCATTTTGAACATCTCCACATTTAGAGTTTCCACCCTCAGTCCTACATTCTTGACGTTCGTCTTCTCCCTCAGTCTCCTGACATGTTTCCCTCCTCGCTGTCTTTGACTAACAGTAGCACAATTTCTGCCGGCACCCTGTTTGTTAGCAGCACCAGTGGCGGTCGTTGTTAACCCGGGCCTCAACTGATCCGGTATGGTTTTACTTTGATGAACTCGCATTATAGTTTTGGCAAAAAAGTGTTTTACTTCGGATGCCCTTCCTGACACAACCCTCACCATTTACCTGGGCTTGGGACCGGCACAAGAGATACACTGACTTGTGCTCCCTGCTGGCTGGTTTGTGAGAAACCACGTCTGTTTCTCATTATTTCTTCAAATTTGGGGGAGTGGTGGCACAGAGGTTAGAGAAGATGGGCCTGTGATCAGAAAGTTGCAGGTTCACCTCCCGGTACAGTCACCATCAAAATATGGGTGGAAAAGGTAAAACACCCACACCTGCCTCCACCATCATTTGCCTCCAACCTGGGCCCCTAAGCAAGGCCCTTAACACCCATCATCTGCTCCACAAAACAGGTCTCTCTTGAAAATTAGTTCTCATGACTCAATGAGACTACCTGTATAAATAAAGGGTAAGTGAAAAGTATTGAAAAAATTCCACCTGAGATCTTTGTTTCAAACTCCTTATTATGCATTTTGATCAGTTTTATATCCAGTTTTATTTTATAGAAATGTTATTTTTGTATCTTTTAGTTGTTTCTTTCTTTTTATTGAGTATTGACTTGCTGTCTGTTTACATGTAGTTGATTTTTGTTGGAGTGTTCCTTGCTCATCAAATTCTGATTGAATGAGACTACCCTTCAAAACAACAGATAAACAAGAAAGAGGGTTTGATATACCTTGAAACGTCTCTTGGCATGGTTTGATAGCGATTTGCTGAAGTTTCAAATCTAGATAAACTGCAGAGTTGATTTTTCACTCACCATTTAACCTCTTGCCTTCAACTTGTTTTTCTCCTGAAGAGCACAAAATATTTTTCTTGGACTACAGTGTCCCCGAGAGCCACAGTATGATAATTGAAATGATAATAGAAATTGAACTTTACTTAACAACACAAATACAAAACAATTTATCAGCAACATTCACAAAGATTTATGGGAGGGAGAAAAAAACATTTACACAAACACAGATTTTAGGAAAGGAAGTGAAACAAAGAAGAGACAAAATAGTAACAAATACAGGAATTAGACGAGCCCTTTTAATCCTGTCAAGAAGCTATAATTCAAAGCTAAATTTAAGGAAATAGAGAGATTGTTTAATTTTCAAGTTATCTACAACATTTTTGTTACCGTATATAGACAGACTCTCATCCTCAGTGGCGACGGACAGCACAGAGCTGCTGAGGTTTAGGAGCAAGGGTCCAACAACTGACCTAGATTATCTTCTGAACCGAAATGAAAATGCTGAAGAGGGGAGGGAAGGAAAAAAAAGAGCTCCATTTTAACCAGACTTTCTCTAAGACATGCCCTGCAACTTGCAAAGATGGTGTCAAATCATCTTTAGTTCCTCTGATTCATCTGGCAATTTGTGTGAAGACTGAAAGTCATGAAACTGAGTTATGTACACACCTGTGGCCCTGGCTGCTTTCGTCTCCATCTTTCATTATACTATATGGAGCCAGCAAATCCCAAAAATCACAATGGTTGTAGCAGTAAAATATTGCCATATGCTAATATCTAAACTCAGCAAAGTGCAGTCATCGGTTCCAGTCAGACGGCTGCACTCATCTCTCTTCAACATAATTTGGAAGATCAGATCTTTGCAGTTAAATCTGTTTGCAAACTTCAAAGCTGATAGAACATTTGTACTAGCAAAATTGATGGCCTGAGTTTTGTTGAAGGATTAACCTTTGGTAAAATAATTAAAAAATAACTAAGTTAATTGCGGACTCTTAAACAGGGGTTTGTTAAGCTTTTGATGGTAACTGTGTAAAGTTCACCTATTTTTGTGGCAACATCACAATGACCCTGTTGCATAAACTGTAATCCCTTTAGCAGTTGTTCTGAGCGTTAAAAATAAGTTACCTTCAAATTGTTCTGTTTATTTAATAAGGTAATGGCATTCTTCAATAATTATCTCTACACTCATCTTTTTGTCCATTGAAAATGTGTCTGTTGTCAGAGCAAAACACAGCTTTTCTTATTTATAATACCTGAAAACAGAATAAAACTGTGTAACAACTACAAATGTGTTTACTCTTGTTAGAGATTATTCATTTTACCATGTACTTGGTTCAAATCATAGAAAAGTAAAATTGATTTATTTGCTTCCAAATTCATCAGAAAAGTTCACCAACATCAGAACCTTATGTGGGCCAAAGAAGACTTGGAAAACTGGTCCACATTTTTTGTAAAGCTAAAAACACAAAACTTCTGAATGTGAGACTCACAGTTAATAAAAATCAGTCTTGTGTCTGTAATTTGGAAATCAATGTAATGACAAGCAATAAATTGATAAACAGTGGATAATTTACATGAAGAAGACTTTGGTCGTCTCTTCAGATCCACCTGAAATAGGCTCTCTCATCTCATATAAACAAAAGTTGGAATAAAAATGATGGAGGACCAGCAGAGCAACAAAGACCCCAAACAAACCTTAATTATCATTGTACCTTTATTCAAGTTCAAGTTTCTTTATTGTCATACGCATCACATGTGATACGAGGTGGAATGTAATTGTGTACTCAGGGTCCTGGTTACACTCAAAAATTGCTAAATTATAAAGTATAAAAAAACAGTATATAAGGATCTAAGATATATACTAAGATAAACACTAAACAATACGCTAAAAGATCTAAGATGGATACTAAACACTAATAACATAAAATCATATGGTATATTAAACACTTCCTCCAGTTGTTTAACAGTCAACAATGGTGTGCCACAGGGCTCAGTCTTAGGTTCCACCCTCTTTACAATCTACATAGTTAATGTGGGCCAGAGCATCCCTCAAGCATCCTCACATTTCTATGCTGATGACACAGATGTTTATTGTCGAGCTAAAACAGTTGTTAAGGTTTTCCGGCTTTTGCTATCCACTTTCGACATCATCCAGTCTGATATGATCCATCTCAAACTTGTCCTAAACGCAGACAAAACCAAAGTGATGTTGTTTTAAAATGGGAAGTTGGTCCCAGCAATTCTTACTTCGATTTTATCCTCAAATGGTGTCCCTATTGAGCTTATTGATTCCTACAAATATTTGGGTATATTGGTTTATTCACATCTCTCTTTTAAGTCCCACGTGGAAAATTCTGTAAGGAAACTGAAAGTCAAAGTAGGTTTATTTTACAGAAATAGATCCTGTTTAACTCTGAATGCTATGAAATGCCTTGTAACCACAACTTTCCTCCTCTCCATTGACCACAGTGACATTATTTACATGAACGGCCCTACAAGCACCCTGCAGATGTTGGACGCTCTCTTTCACAGTGCACTATGATTCATGACTGGCTGTAACTACGTACCCACCATTGCACCCTGTATGCTCTGGTTAACTGGTCATCATTAAATTCATGTAGACTCTCTCACTGGACATTTTTATCTTTAAATCACTTCTAGGTCTGCTGCCTTCATACATCCTACATGTCACTGCGTGAGTGCAGCTACAACGTGCACTCTCAGGACATTATTACATGCAGTGTTCCCTCAGTGTGGACTGAACTAGGCAAAAGGGCCTTCTTCTATTCTGCTCCTGTTTCCTGGACTATCTTGCAAAAAGATCTGAAGCTCTCAGTCTTGACCTCTCTAAATGGCTTCAAACATTTGTTATGTTCCTGGCAAAAACCATTGCAGACACGTTCCTGTTTTAGTATTATGCATCGCCTTACAACCTAGCTTTTTTTTTTTATTTATTTTAATGTCATTTTCTTTCACTTCATCTTCTCAATTAGTATGCTTCCTTTTATGATTATCTACTGTTGTATTTGTTGTCCACGGCTGTCATCACTAATTGTTACAATCAGAACTCTCTTGTAAATGTGTCCTCGAGGCTCAGTGGTATTAACCTGTATAAATAAAGGTTGAACGAAAGATCAGCAGCCAGAACATAACTTTACAACAACTTTATGAGGTGGGAGCTACAAAAGCCTATGATAATGTACCCGCTCTTCTTTGAACCATCTGTAAAGAATTGAAATATCCATCTATGTACTTATTGTAGAAGCCAGTTTTCCTTTAATGTTATGCAGTGGAAAAGGAAATTATTGCAGAATGTGATCAAGTACCATAAATTAAGAAAATAACTTTTGCGATACTGGGATCCTCTTTTTCTGAAGAATCCAGATAAAACTATTGTGGTAAGAATGATTTTGTTCTCAAGATACATTGTGCATTTTTGACAGGATTCTTTTTTTTTTTTTATGGCCTTGTAAATTTGCCCAGTGTGATAATAACACACCATAACTATTGATTAATTTTTGCAATAATATAAACATTTACATTATTTTTAATATATGTAAATATTATGATATTCTCATTATTTATATACTGTACTTATAAATATTAATAAAATCTCCCGACTCACTGGAGAAGAACAGCACACAGTTTTTGAGGTTTAGGTGTGAGCGTAAAGCCCACAACTGGTGTTAAATCCACTTCATCTACTGAAACACCAGGTGGGGGAGTGAAATGAAAATGCTGAAGAAGAGAGGTGAAGAGGAGGAAGATCTCCATTTTAGCCAGGCCTTCTCCAAGACATGACCTGCGGCCTGCAAGAAAATGTGAAAAGTGTTAAACTAGATTCAAGATTCAACATTCTTTATTTATGCGGTGCATGGGTGGAACAAAATTATGTAAAGGGTCCCAGTTTCATCCAACAATAAAATGGAAAAGAAAAACAGTAATAAGATCTAAGCTATGAAGTAAGATAAATGTTACTAAAAATACACTAAGTAAGCACTAGTAGTATAAAAACAACACGCCAAACAGCAGCACAAACATGAGTCTGTGAAAGCAGATGAGTATGAATGAACACAGCAACATGAAACAGATCAGCAGCAACATGATGTGATTTTTCACATTGATTTTCCTGGTTAGAGATTCATGAGTCTAACAGCCTCGGAGTAGAAGCTGTTCCTCAGTCTTGTGGTTCTACACTTAATGCTCCTTAACCTCCTTCCTGAGGGGAGTAGAGCAAAAAGTGTGTGCTGGGTGAGTGGGGTCCTTCATGATGCAGGTGGCCCTTTTCCTGCATCTGGAGGCTGACCAACAGACTTCTGTGGAGCCTTCACCACTCTATGCAAAGCTTTTATTTTTGAAACTGTACTCTTCTTCTTTCAGCTGTTCCCTCTCCAGGGGTCGCCACAGCTAGTCATCCTCCTCCATCTCACTCTGTCCTCTGCATCCTTCACTCCAACTACCTCCATGTCCTCTCATCCATACATCTCCTCTGTCTTTTCCTGGCAGCTGCATTTCTAACATTCTGCCAATATACCCACTGTCCCTCCTCTGGACATGTCCAAACCATCTCAGTCTGGTCTCTATAACTTTATCTCCCAGTTGTTTAGCCTGTGATGTACCTCTGATGATCTCATTCCTAATCTTATTCATCCTCGTCACTCCTTAGGTGAACCACAACATCTTCATTTCTGCCACTTCCAGTTATCTCTCCTGTCTTTTTGTCAGTGCCACTGTCTCCAGACCATACAATATAGCTGGTTTCACCACTGTCTTGTAAACTTTCCCTTTGACCTTTGCTGACACCTTTTTGTCACAAATCACTCCTGAAACTTTTCTCCATCCATTCCCTCTGGCCTGGACTGTCCTTTTTCACCTCTTTACCACACTCCCCATTTTTCTTGATAATTGACCCCAAGTACCTGATGTCCTGCAATTTTGTGATCTCTACTCCTTGTACCTCACTGTTCCACCGACCTTCCGCTCATTCACACATATGTGCTCTGTCTTACTACAGCTGACTTTCATTCCTCTTCTTTCAAGTGCATACATCCACCACTCCAAGTTCACTTCCACCTGTTCGCTGCTCTCACCACAGATCACATAATCTGCTAACACCAAAGGTGGCTCCAGTGGGGAGCTGGGAAGGGGGGGGGGCTATAGCGCCCTCAGGAAAAGTCATAGCACCCCCAAGAAAATATCAGATTGTTCTTTTTCATCTGTTAATATTCTTTAATATGTGGTTGGTGTGATATTTTCCTTGCAAAACACAACAAATTTAAAACAAAAAAATCAATGATTATATTGAATTTTTTTTAAAATCCAAGCTCACAACAACTTCCGAACCGGAAGTGAAAAATTCAAGTTACTGAAAGTTCGGTAAACATTTTTAAAAAATGCACAAAATGCAAAAATGGACCGTTTTCTATTACCCAAATTGCCTAGAATGGAATCAGAGAAGGAGGATTTTTTTGGGGAGCAGACTGCAGCCAACAAATAAACATTAATTTGGAAGAAGGATCAAACGTACTGCCATCCTTCCACATCTATGGAGAATGCTGCTAACGCTAGCGCTGGACAGCTGGAGGATGGAGCCAGCACGTTCAGCTACCTTTGGGCAGCAGTTCCGGCGAGTCCTCTTTGTGGTGGTCTGATCCACCAGAGAACCCCAGGAAGATGAGTGACCCGGTGCCTTCAACATTGACCTGGTAAGGAGCACAAACTGGTGACATGATGGTCTCTGGTTGTGCCATTTTTAGCTTATGCAACTCGATAAATCATTTCCTGGCTTGCAGTGATAAAAAAATGACTTATCTGTTCACATTAAATAACTTCTTGCAGCTAAAATCCAAAGTAAGCTATTTTATAAAATAGTTAAACTTTGTCTAAATACATGCGTGTATAGAACTGAAGTAATTCCTGCTCAAAAAGTCGATTTGGCCTTAGATAAGAGAATTAATCCTTGACTGATTCATTATTATTGTTTGTTCATTATTGTTGTTGATTTTTAGTTTGATTATTTTTGTAATAAAACTTCAAAGACAACTTTGGTCTCTTCATCCAGATGAATATTCATTTGTTCTGGTATAGAACTCCCTGCAATTAACAGATTCTACTTCAGTGACTAATGCTGATAATTGAAGGGTGAATATATTAATGAAGTTGTTGTTGGTCAGTAAACTGACCAGCTGGTGTCCCACTTTAATGAATGAAGAATAAATAAAACAAATGTGGTGGAGTAGAGATGGAAAAGGTGTCACCCTTATTCCTCCATCTCACCATTCGTTATTGCTACAAGCTTCTACCCTGAGGCTGTTAGCCTCATGAATCCCTAGTCAGGATTATCACTGTGAAAATTACTGTGGAAGAATAAATCACTGTGATAAAATCACTGTGATGCCACTTGATTGTGCTGCTGACTATCCATGATGCCGATCTCATGCTGCTGATTTATTTCATGTTGCTGTGTTCATTCATACTCATCTGCTCACACAGACTCCTGTTTGTGCTGCTGTTGTTTGGCACATTGTTTCATGCCAGTAATGCTTAGTATAGTCTTAGTTTAGTGAATTTCTTAGTTCATGTTTTGGATCTTATTACTATTTTTCTTTGCAATTTGTATTTTTGTTGGCTGTAACTGGGACCCTGTGTACATAGTTTTGTTCGACCTCATGTACCACATGTGATGTGAATTACAGTAAAGACCCCTTGACACCCCCCCCCCCCCCCCAAGCACCTGCAGAAAAATCGCTCTGGAGACACCACTGGCAAACATCTATACCTTAACAGTCTGCTTAGTCTAATACAGTATTTTGAAAATTCATTAGCTCACCTACAGAAAAGGGCATGAAAGCATCTCTCCTGATGAATTTACCCTCATCATCCAGGAAATGACAGGGGTTGAAGCTGTGTGGGCTCTCCCATACACTCTCATCATACAAGACAGAAGTAAGGAGAGGAAGAACAGTTGTTCCCTGCAGGTAAATCAAGCCTTAGGTTTAAATCATTAAACATTTTATCATTGGCATTTATGTCAGATTATTATTTTAAAAACACGCAC
>JARVGS010000472.1:19451153-19461858 GCA_031762315.1 Hypsolebias antenori | reverse complement strand
ATATGAACTACTACTTGTACTACTATTTGCAGGGGGGTGGGGGTGGGAGGGGGTTGAGAACGTACTCCCCCCATGATAAACAAGGGACTAATTTACTGGTAATGTATACAAATACTGTATGTACAGTAAATGCTTTTTTTAACAGTGTCTGTAACACGGCTGGTTAAAAAAAATACCGTAGCCTAATACCAAGAAATCAATGCTTGCTATCTTCATCTTCCTCCTGCACACTGAGCCCTCTCAGCTCCATCACACAGCTGCCATTCAAAACCCATTGGTGATAGTGATTTTTTTTTTTTTACACTGCTCCACTGTCAGGATCACTGGCAAATTTTAGCAAAAGTTGCTCTTCGCATGCGGCCAGTTTTCATAAACAATTTCTCACCGCCTGTCATCCAAGCCTCCCACCGATCTCGGAGTGCCACATTAATGCACAATCCACACTTATTTCGAGTGGCTGCAAATACTTCGTTGTGGCCTCAGGGAGGGGGGCACAATGGAGAGGAGAAAACAAGGAGACGGGTATTGTAAAAGCCACAGTGTTCAAAGCATGTGAAAAAAGTAGTAGTTTATAGTCTGGAAATTACGGTAAACTGACGCACTTTTTACAAACTTTTTTCCCAATATTTGACAAACTGCAGTCAGAGAAAAATTTAATTTTACTTAACACTTACCTTCAAATTAATATACACAATATGGATACTTTCTTCGTATTGACTGAATGTTCCTGCCATACCTGGAGAGAAACTGATCCGGTCAGATGAATAATTTCATTGTCTCTCTCCACCATCTTTTGGAAGACCGGATCTTCGTATTCAAACCTCTTTCCAAACATCAGAGCTGATACAACATTTGAAACAGCGTAATTGATAGCTTGAGTGTTGTTGAAGGCTTTACCTGTTGAAAAAAAAAAGAATAAATGTTGTTAGGCTGTTAACACTAACACTTATTGGATAGCTGTTTAATATTTTGAAAACAAGATAGCACTATGCTGGATTTATGTAAAATTGTGTTATTTTCATCATCAAGTTTCCCAAAGTGTAGTTTAACACATTTTTTTTTAATTAATTTTAATAGCATGCATTCAACCTCTGCTCGTTCTCTAGCAGAATAATAGTCAGTCTAATGTTTTACACATATTTTTAAAAAGTGGAGTTTGGCTGCACTGATAGTTATTACTTTTTCAACATGTGGCTTGAGCCACTGCAGCGTGTTAATTTACCAGTAGTTTATTTCTAGTTGTAAACTGGGTAAACATGAAGAAAATAATTGTTTTAATGTTACACAGTGCAACACCTCTAACTTGTGTTCCACAAAGAAACCTGCGCAGAACCTTAAAAAGTTACCTTTGTATAGTTTCATTTCTTTAATCAGATAGCCACATTCCTCTATGATTATCTCTTCACTCATCTTCTTGCCCATTCCAAACTTTCTCAAAGTTGTCAGAGCAAAACGTCTCATCTCTTTCCACGAGTCTCCATTAGAAAACAGAATGCCTGGAAACAGGTTCAGTTGACAGGTTTTTAAAAGGACTTTCTTTTTTTTTAAACCAGTTAATTTGTTTAAACGTTTTTACCATGTCCTTGGGTAAAATCGTAGAAAAGAGGAGTGATTTCTCTGTTTCCAAACTCAACAGCCTGGTTCAGCAGAGCCTCTTTAACGGTCCTGTATCCTGCCAGAACCACCACCTTCTTTGGTCCAAAGTAAACTTGGAAAATTGGTCCAAATGTTCTGGACAGCTAAAAAATAAGATGCAGCCAAAGGTGAGACATTACAAAAATCTGTTTTTCTGTCTGTTGGTTGTAGAACAACATAATGGTAAAAATTACGCACATGAAAAAGACTTTGGTCGAGTCTTTTCAGATCCACCTGGAGCAGGTTACCAAGCAGAGGAACAGGTCTGGGTCCTGGAGGTTCTCGTCTTTTGGGGGAACTGAAGTTGGAATAAAGAAGGTGGAGGACCAGAAGAGCAACAAAGACCCCAAACAGAGAGACTGAAGTGGGGTATTGAAGAATAACTTCCAGCATGTTCCTCATGGACATAATCCCTTGAACTATTCAGATGTTTTAGTTCCGCCTTTCAGCGGACAACTTACCGTAAGTCCTCAGTGAGATGATGATGTAATTATCAGCCTAACACTTGACCGACTGGTTTTTCCTGCTTGATGTGAGGACTAACATTTCGTCTTATCCAAAATACTTCCTTGGTCTGAGGTGCTGCAACCTTGACTGCGTTACTGAATATTGGAAACCATGTAGTAAACTGCATCGCTGTGGGGTGGGACATACAAATGCCCTGCATTTGACAGGTGCTGTCCTGTTTATGCCATGTCTGTGTGGGAGGAGGGCTGTAGATGGGCTGCTTGCAGGCTTCCTGCCACAGCTGGTTGAGATTACTTTACTAAGCTTAAATTGGCTGTAAAGAGCAAGTTCTCAGCTTTCAAAAACTGTAGTAACTTGTTTATGACAGCACAAACTCTTGTAAAGTTACAGTAATGCAAACTGAGCTTGTAAAAATGTATTACTGGGGACATGCACAAAAAAGGATAATTTGTGTTGTTGAAGTTCACATATGTTTATTCTCTGATTCAGGCATCAACAAAAATTTATTAGAATTGAAAATCCTAGAATGAATATTGCTTGCAGTGCTGTGTTAATCATCTCATCTTCAATGTGAACAAAACAAAGGAGATGATTGTAGATTTCAGAGAAACAGGAACAGGTCCAACTCTAATGGGAGAAGAAGTGGAGGTGGTGGAGAAGTATAAATACCTTTGGGTTCACCTGGACAACAGTCTGGATTGGAGATGCAACAGTGAAGCCATCTACAAGAATGGGACAGAACAGATTGTACTTCTTGAGGAAGCTGAAGTCCTTCAGTGTTTGCAGCAAGATGCTGCATATCTTCTATAAGTCTGTTGTAGAGCGTGCTATCTCTTCTGCCATCATCTGCTGGGGTAGCAGCACCAGAGCAAGTGACTTAACAAGATCAACAAGCTCATAAAGAAGGCTGGCTCAGTTCTGGGGACTCCTCTAGAACCTTTGGCGATGATTGTACAAAGAAGGATTTTTCATAAAATGAAGAACATTGTAGACAACCTGAGCATCCTCTTCATCAGACTGTCATACAACAACAGAGTGTCATCAGTCAGAGGCTTCTTCATATCTGCTGTAAGGCAGACAGCTATAGGAGATCCTTCCTGCCCACAGCCATCAGCATCTATAACAACTCTTTAATGATTCCAGGATGATGAGTTACAACAACATTTAATTTCCCTCTGGGATTAATAAATTGGTTTTGAATTGAATTGAATTGTGTGTGTGCAAGCATGTGTGTGTTAACGCACGCTAGCATGTGTGTGAGTGATTAGGTGTTGAACAAGTTAGGACTGTGATTGTCTTTTGTGTGTGTGTGGGGGGAGGGGGGTGGCATGTGGATTTGGGTAGGTGGGAGTGGTGGAACAGAGGTTAGAGAAGGTAGGCCTGTGATCGGAAGATTGCTAGTTCATCTCCTGGTACCAAAAATATCAAAATGTGAGTGGGATTGGTGAAGCACCCACACCTTTCTCCACCCTAATTTGCCTTTTAACCCCACTAGCTGCTACCCCGGACCCCCTAGGCAGAAGCTCTCTGCTCCACACAGAGGGCTGTGGTAGCTCAGTGGCCTGTGGTTGTGTCAGGAAGTGCATTCAGCGTTTAATTCATTTCCAGCACACCAACACTGGAAAACTCTAGTCCACGCTCACCTGCTGTGTGTGTCCCACCCTTTGTCTGCATAAATTACCTTGAGACTGGAGAGCGACTCCCCATTTTCTTCAGCCAGCAATGCAACATAAGAAAACTAAGACCAGAAGATGAGGTTAGCGGACGGGATATGTTCGCAGCTCCGACCTGCACACTCTGCGGATCTGCCTAGGAGCAGAACACGCAGGTAGGCTCTCGCTTTTTGTTTGGAGATGGCTGGAGACAGGGCTGCCACAGACAGGCGGTTTTTCACCCTCCCAGTGATTGGCACGCTCATACATGTTCTGCCCGGCAGATTCAGGAGCGACGAACACTAGACCTAACAGTTTCGGAGCCATTAGCTCCAGCCTGAACTCGGCGGGAGAGTTTGCTGTCCTGCTGTCTAGCCACAGGGACCCAGGCTGACCTCGTTTTCTAGCGTGTCAGTGTATTGTTTGGGACAGCCTTCGAACCGCTGAAGATGAGAACACCTGTTCACCTCTAGAGCCAAGCCTGTTCACTATTTTCGGGGTCAGAGTGGCTCAGCACATTGGACGACAGCCATCCCCCTCCTTCATCAATGACCAGCAAACAGCCAGACTCACTGACGAGTAACGTGCAGACGAGAGGCAGGTGAGGCAGTGCCTCACTTGTCATCATGACAAGGAAAATACTAACAATGATAAGAGAAAATACATTTGACCACTTGACTGTTCTAGAAAACTGTTTTGTAAAATTGTTTTCTGAATTATTTCAACACTTTATGGTCAAAATTGCGGAACTGATGCAAGGCCTGTTCAAACAAATGGAAGAAATGTGGGGTGCAGCAGTGTAGCGCTGTGGCTCACCTCTGTGTCTTATACAATATATGAAGTAGGCGGCTGGTGCATGCCCATTGCTGTCTCTTTTTATATCTCCACTATACATGTTTAATTACACATGTGCTACACATGCTGATATTCTACAGTCTGTCTAATACATTGAATAAATGTGAGTGACATGTTTTTTCTTTCTGATCGGTCACAAATGCACATGAAAATACAAGGCAACACAAAAGCAGATGTATTACTTAAAGCCTTTTCGTGCTGTCAAAGGTAAATTAACAGAGAGCGTTGCCGACATTTTTGATAAAGTACCCCTGGAAGGTGACATCTTGACCCCTAATTTACTGTTCTTTGTCAAATTTGTGGAAAATAAAAATAACAGTTATAGCACAATTAGCCAGAAGTAAAGTTTGACAAATATGATCAAGATTTTGGATTTTATGTTCATGCAAGCCATATTGAGGATGATGTTTTACAAAGTTTGAATGACATCAGTTTGATAGGACTTCCCTTTCAGTTGACCCGTAAAGTTATAGAATCCTTGAGGTTCTGGTGACACAAAGGGCCCCTTAGGCGTCAGCTGATGACCTATATTGGGCCCATTAATGGTCTGAGGTTCTTGAGTGCCAAAGGTTCTCCCCTGAACTTGTGAAAACGTTCCTATATATAGGCCCAATGGGGTATGTGGATTAATATTTTTCTACTTTTGCTTATCAAAGCCTATGGATTAATATTTGGCTACTTTTGCTTATCGAAGCCTTAGGATTAATATCTTTCTATTTTTGCTCATTGGAGCTTATGGATTTATATCTCTCTGTTTCATCTTATCGGAGCTAGGAGTTACAACACAAATGGGATTGTCAATCACATGGACACCAACAAACAATTAATAGGAATCCCTTTCAAGTAATGTATGGATTCTTAATTACCTACGCTGCAATGTAAACAGATATAATCATGGTTGTTGAATTGGTGATACAAAGTATACTGTAATGCTGTTCCCTGCAAATCATTAGTTAAATGCAAAGCATGATAAATTAACAAAGTTCTGGATCATTATTGTCACTATCTCATGTTCATAAATCCTGGATTTATTATCATAAAGAAGGCTTTAAACGGTTTTCTCAACTGTAAATATTAAAACAATACCCTTGTATCCTAGTCCTGGATTCTAAAAAGTACAATATCGGTGAGAATTGCATTCTACAAGGAGGATGAGTGACAGTTAATACGAGTTGTCATGTGGATGATGACAACTTCTACTACTAGGTTGAACAAACTACAGGGTGAGATAGGGTGTGGCTCACAGATGAAGGTCGTTAACAGTCTGGGTGAATCATCTTCACATACAGCCTAGGCTGAACTAGTCTGAAATTACTCTGAGTAATATTCAAGTTACAGAAACAGTTCATTATAACCCTAAGAGGAGATGCTGCAGTGGAGTTTTGGCCATAACTAAAGTGGCAGCTCCAATGGGTAGAAATACACTGTTTAGGAGGAAATAAACTGACTCTTTATTCTGCTTTTACCAGCTAAACATGAATCTGACTTATCTGAAGATACTGAAAATGGTCACAAATCGAAATTTAAAGGGGCATGAAAATGTATGAAAATACTTCATGTTTACTCTGAAAAAGACACATGACCAAAATTAAATGTCACTAAGCTGTTATTTATTGCTGTGGAAACAAATTGTGCTGTGGACAAAGCTATCATCTGTAATTAGTCATCAATACACTCAGTTATTTTCTATGAATGTCTATCTGTATGTAAAAATAACAGTTCGGCATTAAGGCAGGAATATGATATGAACTGGTGTCTTGCTAAAAAAAAATAGCTCTTTAAAACCAGTTTTTGTCTAGTGACTAAACTAATATTTGTGTGTGTCTGTGTTCAGTGTTCTCTGACAGAGGATGTGGAAGTCTCCCAACACCACACTTCCCTCCTCACTGGCGTCTGACAGCACACAGCTCATGAGGCAAAGGTGGAATGGTGAAACCAATGGCTGGTGTCAAATCCAGTTCATCTTCTGAGACTCCAGGCGGGGGTGTGAAACAAAAACGCTGAAGGAGGGAGGTGAAGAACAGAAAGAGCTCCATCTTAGCTAAACCCTCCCCGAGGCACACCCTGCGACCTGAAAGAACCAAACGGCTCGAGAGTTTAAACCCAACCATGTCTGAGCAAGTGGGAATAACCTCTAACTTATATATTTAAAATGAGAAACAAAGCTTTCGTACCTGCAGAAAAAGGCAAGAAGGCATCTCTCTTGATGAATTTACCCTCTTTGTCCAAGAAATGAGAAGGGTTGAAGGTGTAAGGGCTCTCCCATTCACTCTCATCATGTAGGACAGAGGTCAGAAGAGGAAACACAACCGTGTTCTGAAGGCAACACAAGAGCAGATGTATTACTTAAAGCCTTTTCTTGCTGTCAGAGGTAAATTAACAGAGAGCGTTGCCAACCTTTTTGATAAAGTACCCCTGGAAGGTGACATCTTGACTGGTTTTGTGTGGAATTGCCATGGGAACGATGCTCGCCAGTCTCTGTGTCTCGTGGATCACAGCATCAGTGAATGGAAGGTTTTTACGATCTTCTACACTAACTTTTCGGCTTCCGATCACTCTGACCAGCTCCTCCTGGACCTGGTCTGCAAAACCAACGTCATCGTTAAATAACTTTTATCTGATTTCATATAAAACGTGGTAACTGTGCTGAACTAAACTGCGTAGTTTACAATGGTTGTGGCTACAAAGCAAACCTGCCAATTTTAGCATGTGCTTTACAAAAATTATCTGAAGCTGTTGTGAATTGTTCACTCGAGGGTATTTATTATTAAATCTACATCTTTAGTGAAGACACATGGGGGGAAAGGTTAAAAACTGAAAAGATCTCAAGCTCCTCTGATGTTTTACCCTGAAAATGTGGGTATTTGGCCATTAGCAGCAAACTCCATCGCAGTGTTGCAGCTGTGGTGTCAGTTCCAGCAGCAAACAGGTTGGACACTGTGAATACCAGGTTTTCCTCATGGAAGTGTGTGTCTTTAACACCAGAATCCTGGAATAAAATAGAAAATATCCATATACAGGTAGTCCTCGGGTTACGAAGCTCTCGTCTTACGACGTTTCGATGTTACGACGCATCTCCCTTATTCACGTTACGCGGTTACGTCGGTTTTACGTCGTTTTTAATGTTGGTTTTACGACGGGTTTACGATGTTAAACGCCGTAACGCGGCGGCGGAAGAATACAGTACGCAGTGCAGCGGCGGAGGACTATTGTACTGTACGGAGGAGGATGGCGTCACTAGCATCCCAGTAGGCCATTAGTCCTTCATTAGCCCTTCATTATGGCTCCCAAAACGCAAGGAGGACTCTTCTGATGGCAGTGCATCGAGGAAAAGGAAGGCCATCACCATGGACTTATGTCGAAAATCAGTTTACGCGCTTGGTAAAACAGGTACGCCACATTTATTTACATACGTTCTGACTTACGTCAAATTCGGTTTACGCTGCCGCGTGAGAATGGATCTACGTCGTAAGTTGAGGACACATGTATATTAAAATATCGGTATTGATATCGGTTACCAGCCAAATAAGTTTTTAAACATATTGGCATATTGGATATCGGCCAAAAATCCAGTACCGTGCATCCCTAACTTTGGCCATGACTGCCTCAAACGAGTCAGCGGGGGACTCGGGGCGTACTCCAGAAACCACCAAAGTACCATCAAACTGGTTGACCCACTATGAGAAGGTGCTATTATAACAAGACTGAGTATGTTGCAGCTTCTTGGGCTGATGGAAGTCTTTTGGATGAAAGATGAAACGTTTCAACAAAAACAAACTGTCCAGAGGACCCAGTTTAACTTTGTTGGTACTGTAGTTGTTTAAGTTTTGTACTAGTTTCTGGCTCACATTCTTTCAATAATTTATTTTCAAGTGTGTGCATTAAGTTAATTGTTTTTGGCAGCTAAACATGAGGTGTTCTGCCAGGTTACATATTAAAACAAGCTTATGTAATTTAAACATTTACTTCTCTCAAAACATTCAAGAGAAGGAGGGAAAACATTGACTTGCAAATATGACCAAAACATCTACTGGGTACTCACTGTTAATTAAAAGTTCCTGCATCTAAAGATAGTCAGACCTATAATCATGTGGTACCAGTCTAGAAATGAGTCAGGACTCTAAAAAAAATAGTTTCCCCCTCAAAGACGATTTGGAGAACATCCTCTATTAAAAACAAAAGAATTACGAGATCCTTAAAATGCATATCAAGGCTTGGTACGAGCCGCTTTGTAACCATATGAAATTTAATAGAGGAACAACAAGAAGACAAGTCTAAAAGTCACAGAGGTCAAAGTTTTACTTCTGTAACAGTTAGCATCTATCAATGACTCACTTGAGTTTCAGAACAGAACTGGGCTGTTAAGGCCGTTTCTCACTGAGCTGTTAAAGATTAGTTGGCAACTCACTAGAAAATATACAACTTTGTTTGCTACTAATTGACAGCGAGCCATGTGGTCGAGCTTTGTGTAGACAATTTTTGAAAATCACAACTTATTTTGTGCACACGCCACATGGTGTTCAAAACTGTATTCTAGGCCATGCACAGTATTTCAGTGCCCACCTCAGTTTGCTTTGAGCCAACTTGGCAGCCACTTTCATGACTGAATCTACTGGAGAACCATTTTGAAAAGAAAGCAAGAAGGTTTAAACCAGATGACAATTAAAATTATTATTAATTTTTTTTTTAGACGTGGATATGTATTCTGTAAGAAGATATCTTAAAATATAACTATCTCTCTTGAAATGCATTGGAAGATGCACACCACTACATCGAGAAGGATTCAAGATCAGCTCAAGACACCTGCAACAACTCTGACAATTTTGAGAGAAAACTTGGTGCAAAAATGTTCTGAACATGTTCGAAAATCACGCGACAAGTCTAAGCCTCAGCAAAACTCAACTAAGGAGAGAGAACCACCACCAATATTCTAGAGACTACCTTTCGAATGCTGTTCACCCAACTGGTTGCCAGCAAAGGCAGCCCAGTGAGATACAGCCTTAATACAGCACATTCTTACAGTCCATAAACACAACAACAAAACAAATAACTCCAATTATGGTGGGCTCTGACACATCTCTGATATAGAAAAGCACAGCAAGGAAGAAGCGCTTTCCGAGAAAAAAAAAAGAACACAAAAAATTTACTGAACTACATACAAAGTACACACCTACAGACACTTTAATTATTACAGACACCTTTCCACTTTCTTGACACCTTTTTTGTAACTACAAAATACAGAAAGTGCAGAAGATTAACAAATAAAATAAAAAAAAGAGATAAACTAAATTTAACATGCCTAAATGTTTCTAAATTAAAAATCTTCCACATATAGACCAAATACAGAGCTGCAGGCCTCTGTCAAGCTGTCTTTAAAACATGCAACACCATTAAGCAGCATAAGGAAGTGATACTCTACAAATAGAGAAATACACCTCTGACAAAGACTGTGTTAATGTCATCTGTCACATGATGCAAACTCAACTCACTACCATGACAAGTAAAACAAGCCTCTAGAATTAAAAGGATTTGTGGAGCAATCAAAGATAAATAAGAGTACCGGTAGTATTTCCATCATGTACACTTTCCTACTCTGTGAAGTGAAACTACATTCAGTAGTCCCTTGCTACTTCGCAGTTTGTTTATTGTGGACTCGCTCTATCGTGGTTTTTCAAAATAAGATTGGACATGACATGCAGTTGGCTGATTGATGGATGAGCCGCATGATCGACATGGAATTTTTTATTTTAAATAAATTATTTTAAATTATTTAGCACCTGCTACACATTTGTGTAGCCCAGAGGTGCAGAAAAAGCTTCTTCCTGCACCCTTGTGCAGCTCATACTGCTGGATAAACTTCCTGATGCATCTGATCAGCTGTTCGCCAGAGAGGAGAAGTGGGCGTGGCCAAGAACACTTGCAGGTTGCAAAGAGCAGAGGAAGCAGGGAGCTGAAACCATGACAATCTGTGCTCTTTTAGAGCATTTAGAAACATTGTTTAGAATATTGCAAGAGTGTGGGAAAAGTGTGTGTGTGTGTATATATATATATACAGGTAGTCCTCGACTTAAGGCGCCCTCGACTTACAGCAACTC
>JARVGS010000472.1:19393288-19403330 GCA_031762315.1 Hypsolebias antenori | reverse complement strand
TTTGTTATATTTGTGAAAATGTTGTCAATTATCGTAGCACTATGAGTTGTAATTCTTGTTGGTTTTGATATCAACGGATAGATTTAAACTATACATTGAATTTATAAATGTACTGATGCTCTTTGAATCTGTTTATTTCCCAGATCAATATTAAAGTCTCCACACACACAAAAATATTTTATTAAAACTCTTTTCTAATAGCTCCATGTTTTTATTGGTGAATAACTCTATATTTGATCCTGGTGATCAATATACACACCTTATTATTATGTTTTTATCATTCTTTTTTACTATTCATATTGTTATTATTTCCGTAATATTATCAACAATTACTGACATTTCATTAATTAATTTACATTTTATTTCATTATTAACAAATAGAGCCACTCCACCACCCCTTTTTATGTTTCTGTTCATGTGATATAATTCATAGCCTTCGATGTGAACATTACTGTATTTGTGTTTCATCACTGATATTTACCCACTTCTTATTTTTTCATTCACAGCACTGGAGCCCATATCCAGCAGTCACTGCATGAGAGTTGGGGGACACTCTGGATGTGTCACATGTCCATTTCATAGACACATACAGTCAAACGAGACAAACGACCATTCATTC
This sequence comes from Hypsolebias antenori, assembly GCA_031762315.1. Taxonomy (NCBI): domain Eukaryota; kingdom Metazoa; phylum Chordata; class Actinopteri; order Cyprinodontiformes; family Rivulidae; genus Hypsolebias; species Hypsolebias antenori. The sequence goes on along the minus strand of JARVGS010000472.1, from coordinate 19,402,711 downwards.
TCTCACTCACACCTAGGGACAATTACCAGTTGGCCAAACATGCATGTTTTTGGTCTGTGTGAGGAAACAGGAGGACCTGGAGAAAACCCATGCACAGAGAGAACATGCAAACTCCACCCAGAAGAGTCCCTGTCCGGGATTTGGTCCGGTGACCTCTCTGAGAGACAACAGCTCTACCAACTGCACCACAGTGCAATCCAATAGACAAGCCTGTTTTAGTATATCAGTTCAACAAAAAGTTGGACACGTCATTAAAGTTGGTTTATAAGTTTCAGATCCAACAACTCCATTTTGATTTTATCATTTATTTTTTGTCTTATTTAATAACCAGTTAAAAAAGGTTAAATCATGTCATCTGGACAAGTTTCTTTAAGGGAAATATTTGAGTGACGTGTAAAACATAACAATGGATTTTACTTCTCAACTTGCCCTATGGGTGCATTTATTTAAAATAGTTTCTTATTTTTTTAACATCATTTGCTTTTTACTCCTTACTTGCGTTCAATGAATCAGGAAATGTACAAATATATGTTTGATACAAATTACTGTACTTGAAATATAAGCATTTTTTTATTTAACATTTTTTAATATTAATATATATTTTATTGTCTGTCTTTATTTCACAACTTTATTTTAAAAATGTTAAGGAAATCGGTGGCTGTAAAACCTGCGCTTTATAAAAAAACTACAAAATTACGTTTACACTTCCGGTTAAGTGGTGTCTGACTGTCAGGACCGGGTACAAACAAACATTAGCTTTACGTACACTTTTATTCCGGCAGACCTTCGCATCCTGGTGGTTACTTTTTAAAAAGCGCCCATCACTGTACCGGCAGGAAAGGTTTGTAACCTTAACAAACTATTATATTGTTATTGTATATTAGGCAAATTGAGCTAATTTTATGAAGAACTAATCGTGACAATCCAGCATTATGTGAAAATGTTAACGAGTTTGTTAGCGTGATTCAAGCTGCGTATGCTAGCTTTTAGCTGACGTAAAAAGTTAGCTGTGGTTGTCAAAAGGATGCTCCCATCAAGTTCACTGGACATTACTGGTATTCGTTGCTTTCGATAAAGAATACCTTCACATTTTTTTTAATTTTTGCCAGAATAGCTAAAATAACTAAGTCAGCTTTAGATGATACAGTCTTTGTATCTGGTAGTTATTTATGGGACTTCTGGTAAACACTAGAAGGCCTTTGTGCTATAAACGGCATTTTATTTGGCTGTTTGGACATTTTAAAAGCGCTTTAATTACTCAGCCAAACTGACTATAATTACCTTTTAGTCAAACAGTTGTGTGGTCTTAGCTTAAAGGCTTAAGGCAGCTGAATCAGCTGGTGGGTTGAGTATTTGGTTATCTCAGTGAAAACGATAAAGAGACCACAGAGGTCTCTGCTGCCTCCTTATGTACAGCATTTATCTGTCTGGTACTTTGAGCTGTTAAAGTTTGAACTAAAGGCTAATATTTGAAATGACTCATGTTGATTGTCTGAATATGCTGGAAGATTGTTGGCAGACTCAGTTTAAAACTTGTGGACTGATTGTTGTAAGCATTAGTTTTTTTAATTGATAGGCTATCTTCTGCACTGTGCTATTCTTTGTGTGAGGCATGACATAATATTCACTGATCATTGAGAATTTATTTTATTAATATGCCATTTTTTTAAAAAATCTCATTGTAAAATAAATTTAGAGTTTATTAGGTTTTGGCAGGACTATGCAAAACATTATCAATGTGAATGTGTTTTCTAAAATATTCATCATTTCTTTTAAAGGTTTGATAACATTTATGAAGTGTTATGAAACTTAAATAATGATTAAAATGTCACTTTATTGTTACTTTCATGATTTGTTTTAATTCCAGGATTTATTCAAGAAAAAAAAAAATCAAATAAAATTCACCAGAAATGTCTTCAGAGAAGATGGAGACAAACATATCCAGTGGTGCAGGGCCTGGATATGAGGAAAAAGAAAACCCTTTATGGTAAATGTTACTGTTGCAATTTATATTGTTTATACTAAAATAGGAGCACACGGTAATAATGTTTCAGCGGTTTTGCAGTTTACACAGTAAATTTCCCACTTTTAATAGTTGTTTTCATTCCTAGTCCGGAGGACTTGTCTGAGATGCTTGCAGCGGGGACCAAGGAGGTTCATGAAAAGGCTGAAAACACGCAGTTTGTGAAAGATTTCTTGAAGGGACGTATCCGCAAGGAGCTGTTCAAGGTCAGAATGCAGGAAATAATGACTTTATTATTAAACTTTTAATGTTAAAGAGGTTGGTAGCTTTTATTACACTTGCAGCAAACAAGAACACTGTTAGGAGAATTGTAAATGGTTCTTGATAGATGAGCCAAGTTGACTCAGACCAGGGCCACAGAAGCCCATAGTTGTAGTTTTTTGTTTGGTCATTGGTTAGCGTGACACATCTGATTATTCTCCAAACTGAGTGCATCTTCACCCTTGTCTGCTGCAGATAAGAGACAACTGCATACAGCTGCCCACCTAAGCTACATATTTACACTTAAAACAAAGTCCCTTTGACAGACAAATAAGATTTGTAAATACATTTAACGAGTTCATAACTGGAGGTCATTTAAAAATGAAAAGAAAAAAACTAGATTCAGACAGCAAACAATTGATAAGAACAGCTTTTCCAGATGTATTTTTAAAAAAGTGCTGTAAAAATATATATTACACTAACTTTTGCTTCTCCAGCTTGGTGCTGTGGCGCTTTACTACACATACACTGCCATGGAAGAAGAGATCGAAAGGAACAAGGACCACCCGCACTTTGCCCCTCTGTATTTTCCTGCAGAGCTGCACCGTCATGAAGCCCTGGCTCGTGACCTCGAGTACTTTTATGGCCCTGAATGGAAGAGCCATATCAGCTGCTCTCAAGCCACTCAGCTCTATATGGACCGTATCCATCAGGTGGGCCAGGAGGACCCGGTGCTCCTGGTGGCCCACGCCTACACCCGTTATATGGGTGACCTGTCAGGGGGTCAGGTGCTGAAAAAGGTGGCTCAGAGAGCTCTGAAGCTGCCACCTACAGGAGAGGGTGTGGAGTTCTACAAGTTTGATGGAATTCATAGTGCCAAAGCATTCAAGCAGCTGTACCGGAGTCGGATGAATGAGCTGGACCTGGACATGAAGACAAAGACGAGGCTGGTGGATGAAGCTGTTAAAGCCTTTCAATTCAACATGGAGGTGAGAGCCCGATGATTTAATCGATTTTATTACGGTATATGATTCTTTATGTTTGGCTCACCTACAACTTTTCAAGAGTGGAGGTTTTGTTTATGACTGAAGGCAGAATTCTTCTCTTTAATATTTTACATTTAAAACCTTTTTCAATTTTCTGAGTTTGTCATGCCTATTTTTGTGACATTGAATGTTTCACAATATTCCTCCTCGCTTGTGTTAGCCCACAGAGGGTTAGGAGAAAATACAAGTGTAAGAATATCTACAGTACGTAATGTTTCTTCTGGCAGGTGTTTGAGGAGTTAGAGGAGATCGGCAAAACAATCCAGGAGGATGTGTTAGATGCTGGCATGTCCGCTCATGGAGAACTGGGTGGTGACATCAGCAAATGTCCCTACTATGCAGCTAAAATGGGTAAACACTGTTCTGTTTAGAAACCTATATGCTGGCTCTTTCCTTGTTCTCTAAACTTGTCTCTTCTGGATCGTAGCGGCATCGGGTGGAACAGCGTACTTCTGCCAGCTGGCCATGGCTGCTCTCAGACACCCGACAGGACAGGTCCTGTTTGCCACCTGGTTTGCTGCCCTCGCTGGACTGGCTGCCTGGTATCTGATGTGATCCAGTTCTGTTTGTCTAAAAAATGACTGGGAAGATGACTTTAAACATTTCCATGAAATGACCATTTTACTCAAACGTTCAAACCAGACTGGTGTGTTTTGTTACGATGTTGTGTTTTTAGCTTACAAATTTAATTAACATGACGTGTAGACCTTTTGGATGCCTACTCTCTTCATAAAGCACCACCTTTATAGTTTGTTTTTCCATTTCTCTACCTCTAACACAATATATTTGGAGGTGTAATTAATCAGTGTAATAGTGCCAGTTGACCCTTTCAGTTTTAATTTTTAAGTGAAAATGGGGAAAATCAAGATATTCTTTAATACAGTATTCAGTTGTAATCCTTAATACACAGGAAGAAAAAAATATTTTTTCATGTACTGTAAGCCAAAATTGCACTTGAAGTATCATGTTTGTCACAGGGTGTTGTAAAGCCCTTACCAGGCAATACAAAACCAATCTAGTTCCTTTTACAGAAGAATTACTATATAATGTGGGCTTTAGTTAGTTTTAGTCCCATTTTTCTTTCTGTTTTCAACATTTCTCCTGTTTAAGTGTCCTCTCATCCTCTACACATTAGAAATGCAAACGGGGGCTTCTGCTTTAAAACTACCTTCATCAGACATTATTCCAAACACCACTGGAATTAGGCTGTTAAACAGCTGCAAATAACCATATTAATTCTACCTAGTACACTGTTGTTGTGTGTGTGTGTGTGTGTGTGAGAGTGGGGGGTGGGGTGTCATGTTGTGAAATGACTAGGGTTGTGGCAAGGTTTAGAGTGGATTGACATTTTTGTGGTACATTAGATGAATTAATGGCAAAACTAAAATAAATTGTGCACACAAGGTTTTTGTTGTTCAGGCTGCTGTGCCCACATTTACTATATTGACAACCAGGATTTGTATAGAAATGTGTACTCTATTTTCATTTATTTAAATACATGAAAGTTTCATAATTCATATCAAGCCACACATTCAAGAAAGTTACCGCGGATGTGTGCACTGAGACATTGATGCAAACCACACATTTATTTTTACAGTGAATGAATGAAATGACAACTGTTTCTGGCAGTGATGAATTGGTTAAATATCTTCTAATGCATGTTAACCTTTACTGTTCCTCAGGTTAGGAATTATGTAATAGCGCAGCTATAAAAAAAAAAAAAAAAATTTCATTGCACAGTTACCACAGGAGTCCTTGTAAAAACGGTTATTAGCTAATTCAAGCGTACCTATGGGCGGACATTAGTTTTTTTTTTATTTTTATTATATACCTGTACAGTATATATAAACCACTAGTGTACTGGTCCTTACAGTTTAGCTCATGCCTGCTTTTGGGTAAATCATAAAACATCACCCTTACTGTGCAAGAAGGACACTTTAGTTTCCACTTTAGATAAAGTTGGTCATTTAGCGAGGCCTGCTGGTTGGTGTAACTGCATTTAAGGTTTAAGATATTTTATTTACCTAGATAAATTTATGGCATCTTGATTTTTCTTTAGGATTTTATAAACAATTCAAACATAATGAAAATGTTTTTCTGTCTGGTACATTTGCACAATGCATAAACTCACAAATGGATGTCACCATTTTCCGCGCACGGCATTGGTGTTATTTTGTATTTGAGTTTCTCAGGTTTAACTGGTTGAAGTGTGCACGATGGAACAAAACAGGAACTGCCTGAGCTCTTCTCATAGTTCCATGTTTTGCATGAAGTGTGTGTGAATGGTTGTTTTCCAGGAGTGCAGGTTACTGGGTCATGAATAAAAATATTAGAATAATTTGTGGTGATCTAAGAGTTCTCTAATGGTTTCTTTTGCGCCGCTCTATTATTTTGTTGATTGAAGTGTTTTTGAACAACTAGTGTATTTTTACTGTATTGACATTTTTCAATTGGTTTTTGTTGCTAGTAATAAAAGTTTTTCTCTTCATGCCCAAACAGCTCACTCATTTGTACATTTTAGGATTATACTAAGATTTTTTGAACATATGCAAGCGTCTTTGTTAGGAAATAATAAACTATTTGACTATAAAATACATGTTTTCAGTAATAGTATTAAAAACTGTGAAAGTTTAATTTTTGACTTGACAGCAGCAATGCTGAATTCAGTAACGTGTTCGTGTAATTATCAGAACAAAATAAAATTTTAATAAAATGATGCAGAATCCTGAGTATTGTGACTGTTGTTCCAAAAAAAAAAAAAAAATCTTAAGCATGTGTCGCTTCTGCAAATGGCAAAACGGATTGTTCTCCAGGCCACAACTTTATTACTGCAGTGCTATATTGCTTCTATGACACATGGATGAACGTTCACAACAGTTTAGAAATGTGATTAAAAAAAAAAAAAATTACAGGGAATTTATTGTAAAGTCAGTGTTCACATTGATCTACACCTTCATCCTCCATAATTGAGTGGAGGCCAAGCGTTCACACCCCCCAGCACTAATACTCCTGTAGTCTGTAAATATTTAACTTGTATCACCACAAAGGACAGAATTTACAAGAATTTTTTTAGCATGAAGATGACAGCCACTTATGAAACACTTAACAGGATTTAATCCTAAATAAATTTGAATCTATATCTGTAGTCTCATTCAGTACAATTATTTTTCATTTATAAATGCTGCTATAGCATTTGTTTATGTTTAGGCCACAAACAGAAATCCACCTTACACAGAGTGCTTTTCAAGTCTTTGCTGTCACACTGGCCTCCATGTACATTTGATAAAACTGACATCATCTGTAGATCCATTTTGAGATGCGGGCAGAGCAGGAAATCCTTTGGCTTCTTTGAAATAGGGTTTGATAGAAAGGTCTGTAACAGTCCATTCAAAAGAGCCCTCCTGGACTGACCAGTAATGAACGTTACTCATTCCTCTGTCTCTCTCTCTGTCTGATGGTGCTGTCCTTGGTGTTCTGTCCTCCAACCTGCTCAGGAGGCCTCAGTTTGAGAAAGATCTTTTTCCTGAAAGGAAACAAAAACAACTAAGAACTACGAAACTAATCAATATTAAGCAGAAATAAAGAGAAAATGTCAAACAGGTAATTTACAAAACAGATGAGCTGAAAAGAGCGGTAACATAGCACTTCACAAGTTCTCAAACAGGGAAGTCAAACCCATCATTGGGGAAAAATAATTCTCTGTGGCACTGGTTAATGGATGTTAGAACTTATTTAAATAATACTTTGGAAAGGTTTCCTGCTTTTCTTTGCTTCAAACTGCATACCAATACTGCCCCCCACTTGATCAGACATTAGTACTTCATCTAAAAACAACATACCGGTACCTTGAAAGAAAACAATTCACTTCAGTTCATTGATACTTTACATTGATCTACTGAACATCCGAACCTCACATTTCTCACGTTCACAAGATTAGAGATAATAACAAAATGCTTTGAGTGGCTATGGGGAGACAACACATTATATTTTAAATACCTGTGGTGGTGTTAGTGACACCATTCACTGTTCCCTCCACGTCCGTCTCATCCTCAGCAAAACTCAATAAAAGGGTTTTCTGTCTGTCTGTCAAAACTCTGCATGAAAAAAAAAAAAAAGTTTATTTTTAGTTTCATTATGCAAAAAAGTTTTACGTCATCTGGATAAAATCATGACACATTAATGTATTTAATTTAAAAAGCTTTCTGTCTGGTAATAAACAGCAAGATTGTTTTTAAATAAATACTGTAGCTTTGGATTCTTACTTTGGTATTTTTACTTTTACGTGAACATAGTGATCACCAAAGCCATAGCCACTGACGCGAGCAATTCCTTTTCCTGCCAACCGGATCCTCTGATCCACCTGAATTCCTGCAGGAATCTAAACATAAAAAAGTCACGTTTATTCATAATCGGCACACCACTGGAATCCTCTCCTAGAACACGAGTGACTGAAGTGCCTGCAGCTTAACTTACTGACAAATTGAGTGTTTCATAAAGTCCCTGTGTTCTGGCTGTACCACCCAGAATGGCTTGAGCCACAGAGACGTAAAGATCAGAGTGAATGTCTGCACCGTCCCTCCTGAACACAGGGCTCTTTTGGACCTGGACAATGACAAACAGCACAGACAAGTTACAATTTCAGAAAGAAATGCACCATATACCATGCTAGTCATCACATCAGTGACACTTGTCACAGTTTAATGTTTAAAATAATGCACACAAGATTATTTATATCTGCCCAGACTTTAAGTTAGATTTGCATTGGACACAAACCCTAAATGTGATGAAGATCTCCTTCTTTCCAACAGGCATTCTGACAGTCTGACCATCCTCCACTCCTAAAAGACAAAGCAAACAATAGTTTAAAACTTTTATATATTAAATGTGTGAATTTATTGCCTAGACTGGCATCAGCACACGTACTAATACGATTCCTGCCAAAAAACAAACTAGCGTGACTTTTGTGATTTATAAGGCTGAGCTATTATCTCTATATTCAAGAAAAAAAAAGTAAATCTAACAAACCCTGTAAGGATTTATTAAATCCTTGAAAAATTATGACTAGCTTCTTGAAAGCCAAGAACTGGTTGAAGAATTTACATTTGTGTATAAAATCTCCCCCCATGGCTCATCTTACTACAGAATGTCTGTAATTAGAAAAACTCTTTTACAGACTTTAGTTATGTGTGATTATAAAGCAATAAAGGAAACGAAATCAAAACATGCACAATAGCGAATAACTGAAGAGGTAACAAGTGAGTCTTACATGCTTACAAACTCCAGAAATATTAAGCAATTTAATTACCATATTATAACTTAAATCTACACTTGCAGTGGTTGGGATTTTACAAAATATTGCAGAAAAAAAATAAATAAGTAATTATTTCAGAATCTGAACCATTAGTACACCTATACCTAACAACGGTGTACTTTGACTTTGAGTATAAGATTCTACAATACAAACATCCAGCTTGCAGCAGTATTAGTAAACTTCATGTTTAACAATACGTACAGTATTAAAAAGGAAAACATATTTGAAATTTTATAGTTTACAAAAATACTTTGCTGAACAAATAGTGTGACTGACCTGCAGGCACAGGAACCATCACGGTCTTCTTCTGCTTGGTTTGTCCAGTACCTCGGCAAGAGTGACAGGGGGTAGAGATGACTGTACCTTTCCCACCGCAGCGGCGACACGTGGAGCGCATCACAAATGGGCCTGTATTTATTGTTTCCTTATAGGTAGAAAAACATGTTTAGAAATACACAAATACACTTCGAAAACATTCAATATGTTGGAGCTCTTACCATGCCGGAGCCATTGCAGTGGTTGCAGTGCTGGACCTTACTGCCTGGTTCGTGTCCTTTACCATCACAGCGTTGGCACGGTAAATCTAAGTTTAGCGAAATCTCTTTGTTGACGCCCTTTGCTGCTTGAGTGAATGTCAGCTCCATGATGTACTACACAAAACACAGAAGCAGCCAGAGAATAATCACTATGGATATGTGAAAAAAAAAAAAAAAAAACCTAACAGCTGAGCTTTAAAGTACCGGTAATAAAAAAAAAATTATAATAATAAAAAAAGATGCTGCTTGGCTTGACATTCAAGACAGCTTACTAACTTCATGTGGCTGATCAAATATTGTGTTGTA
>JARVGS010000472.1:19342946-19353302 GCA_031762315.1 Hypsolebias antenori | reverse complement strand
CATCTCATACTGAGGAAGTCTTTCGGACGGAAGACGAAACGTTTCTACATTAAAAAAATTTTTTTTTTTTTTTTTTTGCTTTGTTTTGTTTTTTGAATGTCCAGAGGACCAGACGTAGCTTTTTTGGATCCTCCCATCAGTATTTGGGTCCTTCTCTTCCCAGGTCTCACCACATAGGAATGAATCCCTCTTTAAGAATATCTTTGTTTGTACAGTACTAATAATTTTCAAAAGTTACAAGTGCAGCATATAATAAAATAAACTTTTTGTAAGCTTTTATTTACTGTATTTATTTGTTTGTTTATAATACATCTGCAACATAACCTATAGAATTGTAGAATTGTCCAAAATCTAACATTTTCCCCAGTTATTGCTTGACTTTTCAGACTAGAAGAGGCCATGCACATGCTTTCTACCGTAGATTTAATTTTAGCTGATTTTTTCTTAATTTCGTTAAATTGGGAATGCTGTTTTAATTTTTACAGATATTTCAGGTATAATGTAAAACAACAACTGTTATAACTTGTGACATAAAGTTGAGAAATTGCTATTTTTGGTTGGATTGTTTTAAAATTTGGTGCATGTTTTTTTTTTTTTTTTTTTTGCTTACTGTCAGTTTTGTCAATTTATTTTTATTTGGTTAACTATTCCATTATTTATGTTTATAGTTGGTGTTTAAGCTCAGTTTTTGGCACCACCCATGGTGGAGTGTACTGCAGCTGATTCTAGGTGAGAAACAAGGAACATCTTGGTCTGGTCAACAGTCCAGGGTTGACACAGATAAACTTTGCACACATCTGTCAGCTATTCAATATATAACCAAATTAACAAACAAAGGTTCTACAAACAAAGGTTCTTGCTGTGGGAAGAAGCCACGGGCATCAGCATAAAACTAAAACTTCCGCACCAGAACCGTTTGCTCTGCATTGTTACTGCTCCAAATTTATGGTTGCTCAGTTTGAATTGGGCCAATCTAAGATGTGCTCTGCATCTGTGACAGTGCTTCAGGACAACCTTACAAAGCAGTTAGCACTGCTGTGGTCTTGATTTTGTTCCCTTAAAGTATGGCGCTCATTAAATAGTTTTGATGATTCCCCAGGAAACGCTATCATCCCATTAATAAACTCTGCGCTGCCTTTCAGCTGTGGAATGGCATGACTGAATATGGCTAAAAGTGATGATGCTGAATAAATCCTGTTTACGTGTGTGTGTGTTTAAATACTCAAACTGCCAGCCAGGAATATGATTCAGCTCCTAAAAGCAGCGCTGCCGTTTCACAGCTGTTAAGCAATTGAAAATAGTTTGAGCTCAACTTGTTCCTAGTTTGGTCCTAATGCCAGAAAATTCTCCTGACCCTGGAAGGAAATCAGCCAGTGGTGCTGGTGATGAACTGCTCAGTGGCAATGAATTCCTTTTTTGTTTACTTCACTACAGCTGCAGCCAGCTAACCTTCCTGCATGGACTTAATAAGGCATACAGAGTTTGGTTACCTGCATCACACATACTAGTAGACTGCTGGATAACAAATGGTCTGCCGTCATGACTCGGGTGTTTACTCAATCCAGGACTTATTATCAACTGTGTCAGTGCTTTGGTCGGTGGATTTTTTTTTTGTAAATCCTCCTAATGGAAAAAGTCTTTTGAAAGCACACCAGGAGCAAGAAAACATCTGTTTAACATACAGACGGTATCAGTTAAACTCCACTTCAGACAAAGATGTATCATCCCTGAGCGAGGTGCAGGAGTGGAAGTGCACATTTGGTGTTGGTGGATAAATATGTTGTAATACCAAGTTCCTTCAAGGCAGAGCATAATAATGTTAATTAGAACTACCAGTATGCTTTATATATATTTATATTGATATAGTTTAAATATTTCAGTGACTGGATCGGTTTCAGCACAGGAGTCTTGGCTTAAATTCTACGAAAGGTGGAAAACTCAAACACTCTGCTACTTTTTCATGCAGACTCTGCATAAATGTACCATCAATTTCAGGATCAGATTATTATCAAAAGTTTACCTTTCATAATAAAACAGGTTTAGTGCATTCTCACCAGTAAAAATACATTTATATGAGGAATAATGCCTTGATAGGGTGCAAGAGGCATTTACTTGCTGAGAATACTTAAGTTACTAGGTTTATTTGCAAAAGAGATTATTCTGACATTTAACAACAAAAAAAGTTGTCAGGATAAAGTCTGTTTAAAGTCTACTTGAATTTTTTTTAAAACTTCTACAGTCTCACATACAACTCCTTCCTGGACTGTTTGGATAATGTCATGGTTCTGCTGCTTGTTTGAAAGTTGATTACTGTACATCGGCTGTTTGCAGTAACTTCATAAAGTCTTTTTTAAAACTTCTGTGAGAACCTGCTGAGAACTACAAAACCAGACCCAAATGATGGTTGCTTTGAAACATCTGGATCAACCCTTTTGTCTTCATTGCACTGCGAGGCTCAAAATAAACTGGAAGTTGGCTCTAGATTAAAAAAATAAAATTAACTGAAATTAAACTCAGTACTGTTACTAATCTAAACTGGATTCATGTTTTTAAAGAAATATAACTATATTTAGTCTAATTCTATATTATTTTTCATATAAGATTTTTTTCTTCTTTCTGCTGCATTTCATTTTTTATATTTTGTATGTTATCGTTTATGGGATTGTTTTGTATTGTATTTTAAAAATGAACAATTTTTATAAATTTGATAATATATATACTTTGATAAATTGCTATCTGTTTCCCACAAATCACTTAAGGATGATTAGTTTGTAGCTGTGTCCAGACTGAACAGGCTTTGTGAGAACACGTGTTTTTATGTGCTTAGTTGCTCATCTTCGAAATCTAAAGAGCTTTTTTTTAATGTCTGCACATACTTACAAAGATAACATACTATTATAGCACCCTGTGGAGAAGGGAGTGAACTTGTAAAATTCCTTCTCACTAAAATAAATAAAACATGCAGTAGTTCAACGGGCTAAAACAAGAACCTCTTTCCTCCTTTACAGTACTTCCATCAAAAACTGCTGTTCCTGGATCAAACTAGCACTAAGTGTCTCATTTGTTGTACTCCCGGATGAAAATAAGTAGCACCTGGGGAGGATTTGGGAGCAATGAAGCGCTCATTTAATACAAAATTGAGAAAACCACATCCTCTGTTTCTCCCTGTTTAGCATTTGGTTCTCCATCCCCCAGACTGGAGAGTGTGGAAACATCAGAAAATAAATGAGAAGATTTTTGGTTTGAGTTATTAATAACAGGACCTGCTTGTTGCTTCCTCCAAACACAGATGTGCAAATCTCCTGTCAAACTGAACTGAATCGCTCTCTGGGCGTAAATTGTCAGCCTTTGACTTGATTAGCAGATTTAGCCAAGTTCCCATGAAAATCATAGCATCAGGTCCCAGTTTCTGTAAAACCTTCCAGTATATTCATCGGTGCAATATGGCCGCTTGAAAGCTCCCTATTTGTCTTCCGAATTTGTCTTCTGTGGCCAGTTAATGGTTACACAACATCAGTCTGCACACTGTGGAGATAAACTTACAAAACAAGCTTTTGTCTACTTGCCCTCCACAACGACTGCTTTTTCAAGTTACTGTGGTTATAAAAAAGACAACAGTAATTTTGAGAGACAAAGTGGGATTATGGGCTAACGGCTCATGTTCCAGGGAAATTTCATCGCTATCCCAAAGCCTAATGGGAAAGCTTAGTGCAGCTCTGGCACACCAGATAGTTTAAGACCGAGGCCCCGGGATGTGACAGTTTTAGTTGTCCTTAAAGATAAGCAGAAAGAGAAATATTTTTCAATCCTTGGCAACTACAGAACAATTACTTCTCTGCAAGAAAGTCTTGTTTGCCTTGCTCCTTCTGTTTTGTTCGTAATTACAGTACACATTTGTGTTTGGATATAGAAAAGTACAATGCATACTAAATCATGCACAAATGCATGACCTTTTGCACTTGAGTTTGTTGTTTCTCCAAGCATTCCTTTCATTTCAACACTCCCACTTGTTTTTAGTGACTACCTATGACAACTTGTGCCATTTGTGATTGAAGACCACCTATTAAACCCAACATGGCGGTACTGTTTTGACACATTCGCCATGGCAACAAAATGAAAAAAAAAATAATAAAAAAAATAAAAGACAGCACTGCCACAGTATGATAAACCAAGATACATTTGAAGAAGTCACCCTTCCTGCTACAATAACAGGCGCTGCTTTCATTTGACAAGTCCTGTTCTGTTTAGCCACAGGGATGAGAGACATCTGGGAATTTTACTCTTTCCTCTATCTCCATCTTTTTCCTCATCCCTACAAATTGTTCACTCATCGCTCTCTTCATTAGCTGAACTAGATATTAAGTTTTATTAGGTCAACTAGATTATGTTCCAGCTAAAGACATTTTCCTGAAAAATATCAGTGTTTTATATCATGCTCTGTGACACTTCAATGCTGAGCCATTTTTTAAACATATATATTTGTCCCACAGAGCGCCAAGAGCCTTCAGAACAACAAGGATTCTCGTATCCTGTGGACCAAAGAAGACCAGTTACTGACAAGTGGCTTTGATATGGTGAGAACCTTTAAAAACAACTTGTTGGGTTTTAATTTATCTTCAATAGCAATTCAGTTCATTTCAACATTTATTTACTCAGACAAATCACATTGAGCCTCGAAGACTCTTTTACAAGTGAGACCTGTTTGGACAGACAATAAAAGTTGTGAAAGTGACAACATAGCTTTTTGGGGCAACATAATTGCTAATAGGTTCTCAGTCTTTGGCCAAAGATAGATAGCCTGAAAATGAAATAAATAAATAAATAAACAAATAAATAAATAACTTGCACACAAGCACATAGAGACACCAACATTCCACAGGGGAGGGGGATGCAAGGGTGGTGAACGTGTCAAGGACACTCATGGAGGCACTGTAAGAGTTCTGATGAGAGTGGTATAATTGCTCAGTTCCCTCTGGAGAGATCCAAAAACAATCTCAGGGTGTGCCATGGTTAGCCAAGGACAGCATCAGATAGAATCCAAAGAGTCCTGAAATGATGTCAGAATGTTTATTCAGCTGGGCCCCTCTGATTGGGCCAAAGACTTCCTCGATGGAAGAGGAGAGGGGGCAGAGCATCAGGTTTACAGAGCCTCCAGGTGGATTAAGATGGAGCCGAACTCCGATAAACACGTTTGTTTTGGGGACAGGCAGAACTTTACTGATTGTGTCTACCTTGAGTCTGTGTCGGTTCCTTTTGGTTCCGAAACGTCCACATTACGTGGATACACCACTGGCCCATGCCTGAGCGCATTCCCTGAGGTCTGAGCCATCTTGCCAGTGAAACCTAGGGGCTGCAAGTGGTCTGCGATTCTCACAAATCACATCCAGTCTGCAGCTTAGTCCGCAAAGCAATTGAGTCTGGGTGCATGAGGCAGGAACCAATTTGTCGGCTCGCCTAAAGCCAGTCTTCTCGTAGAAAAAAAAAAATCAATTGTGTTGAGGGACCAACTGACCAAATCCATTGCAGAATTACGATTTGGAAAATATGTAGAAGAGAGGCTCTAAAGCAGTTCCACAGGCAGGACAGAGCAAAGCAAAGCAGAGCAGGAGAGGAGGGGAAAATGCGTCCGCCCTTGATAAGAGCAAGTGTTGAAGTGAAGCTAATCTTGGCAATATAATAATAAAATGACTTGTCTGTTTTTTTAAAACTGCTTTCCTTAATTTATTTTCATTACAAAACTTACTTTGCTGTGGTGGACTGAAGACTTGAAGATTATGACTCTTCATTATTAGATTTTTCACTGACCGATGCAGTTTAAAAATGTACTATTATTTGCTCACAAATTTTCAATTCTCCATTCTTACTTTTTCCAAAGTTGCTGTTTTGGAAATCCCCTCATCGACCACTTTATTATGTTCACCTGTTAGCATATAAAGCTAATCAGCCAATCACATGGCAGTAGCTCAATACATTTAGACATCTAGACTTAGCAAAGATGATTTGCTGACTTTCAAACGTACAACCCTAGAGATGTGAGTGAAAATCCCAGAAGATGAGTTTCTGAAATAATTAGATCATTCCATCTTGTACCAACAGCCATGGCATGTTCAATGCCATGTAAATCCCCTTTCTTCCCCAATCTGATGCTCAGTTTGAACTTCAACAAGTCATCTATCTTCACCATGTATATATACCTAATGCTCCCCTGTTGCTCCCCTGTGCTTGGCTGATTAGCTGTTTGTGTTAAGCGTTTGAACAGATTAACTTAAGAAATGGGTGATTACTCACTGTCTTGTTTTTGTGAATGTACAGATGCGTAGTCGTGAGGTGAGACTTTGGGACAGCAGGAAGCTGAGCTCTTCAATCAGCTCTGCATCTCTTGGTACTTCCAGTGGGTAAGTCCTGCTTTGGTTCGTGTGCAGTTTAATCCCTGACCTTTCTGCACTTTGTCCATGTATCAGTGAGAGTTCTTGTCTGACTGCACAAAGTGTATGTCTGTGTAATTTTACATTTCAAACATACAGGATATGTGTGTTATGTGTGGCAGGCATTCACACATTATGATTGAACCGTTATGCGGACCTCCCAGATTTCTGTATTTCTACATCCATGCTATTTCCTGGGTCACATGCACACAAGCACATAGCCTTTTAACTTCTGTCTCTTCAGAGAAGAGGCTGCATGAATGTGCGTCCTTCTGTTCATAACTTATGCAGAGAGTCAGGAAATGGCAGCAGACACTCTTAACACTTCTCCCCATAGCTGGACGCTTGTCATTTCTCCAGTTGCTCAGTTTATTTTTCCTAACACGGCTGATGACTGGAGAGCAGGAGCATGGCGGGCTTCCAGAGAGGGGAGGAATGGATGAGTGGAGTGGAGAGGAGAAGGGGTGGGGGGGAGGAATCTTTTGTTCAGGTCCAGTTCATGCATTTTAGTGTCTTTATGAACAGGCTAGTAGGCCAAGTTTTTTTTTTTTTTTTGCAAATTTGTGCTGATCAGATTCTTCAGTATCGTGCTGAGTGTCGTGGTGGGTTAAGTGTATTTATTGTGACTTTTTACTGTGAAAAAAAAAAAACAGTACAAAAGCTTCTCAGAGCACTCTTGTATTTAAATGTCTTGCGTCTCTAAAATAGCTCTGCACACCAGACTCCAGTTCTTTGGTATTTTAAGCTGTGTGCTTGTAAATTTCTGGATCAAAAAGTGCAAAGTTGTAGGCTGTAAATTCATCCAATTATTTTAGAATAGTTGTTTTAGCCTAAAACTGCAAAATAACAGCAGTATCCGAGAACTGTTGTTTTTCTTCAATTCATGAGATTTTAAAGAGTTGACTAAGCAACCGTCAGTGCCTACTTTCATTTTCTCAAATTGACAGAGGCAAACAGTTGCTTTTCAGTCAGATTTTTTGCAATCATCACATTTTTGGTGCTTTTTATGGAAATCAGGGCTATATAATGCTGCACATTCCACTGGGACTTCTTATTTGAAAAATTGTTCTTGGTAAGATTCATACCATATGTCTGAAAAAAATCCTTTGGGTTGTTCAGTAAAGCCACAGAGGAAAGTGTTAATTGTCTTAATTTTACTGGAGAGTTTGCTTGTGGTGTCACTGCTTGGAGGCAAAGGAAAGTTGACGTGTACTGAGTGTGTAGCTGCCCATTTCTGTCTGAGTGACAACGGTACAACAATAATCTGAGCTGTTATGATCATCTGAAGACAAGTTGAGTCTCAATTTATACCACCTTGTTACTCACTCACTGTATGGCGTCCTGAGATTTTCCTTTTTTTAATGAAGATCATTTATTAAATTATAGATTGCACAAAGTGGTTCTTAATTTAAAAGATGTCATGTGTATTTTTTTACTCATTTATTTAAAACAAAGATTTTCCAGTGGATGTAATTACATGGGTGTGTGCACGCCCATCTGCTCTGCATCGGTTGTCCTGTTTTAAATCACTGCAGTCCATCACATCATCATGTCCTGGTTGTGTCAGAGAATTATCATTCACAAGACCACATCAGCAGATGCCTGCACAAAAGCACTGATACAAACGAAGCAAGCAACCAGATGACAGATGAGAAGTTGCCCTTTGTTGCTATTCTCTATTTGTATTAGGATGTGTCTGTAATAAAGATTTTTTGTTATCTGCACATTGTGGAGAGGCTGTTCCTTTCCTAATGTTGTTAGATTTATTTTTACCACCTCCTTTTTCTTTTTTTTTTTTTTGTTTAATGCTCTGATAAATGTATCCCCAGATCTGAAGCCAAGTTGTGGTTACAGAAAAAAATGTACTACCTATATTCACTCATCTCTACCAAACTCTGAACCTCTTGTGAAGAATCTGATAACAAAAATCAGCAGCCGTTAATCTTGGTAATTGGTAGGGTCACATGAAGCTTTATCTTCCTTTGCCAAAAGGTGAAACAAGACAATAAATTTTTTGCCCATGTTTGGTGGTGGGCGATATGCATTCCTTGAACGAAAGCCAGTTTTTAATTATAAAAGCTTTTTAAAATAACTGAAGATTAAAATATCATGTTGGGTCTACATTCTCTCTTTTGAGTCACACTGTCGATAAAAGGGTGCTGTATTTAATCCATTTCCACTATCATGGTGCTCTCAACTTAAAAGACAAAGAGGAAGGTCAAAGAGGAGTTACATGGATGCATTTAGAGAGGATATGGAGGTTGGAGTGAGGAGATGCAGAGAACAGAGTGAGATGGAGGAGGATGACTCGCTGCAGCAACCCCTGAAGAGGGAACAACCGAAAGAAGATGAGGCTGTCCCCAACTTCCCTTTGGACATGTTTCAGTTCTTTGTTTCTGGTGTATTTTCACAGTGGGTTTTCTGTGGCTATTGTAGTTTTTAGTTCGGCCTCACATCTCTCGTTTATGGCCAAGCAGCCACGGAAAAGACAGACTGCAAACGGAAAGAGAGACCATCCATGCCTTTTTCTTGCCCGTTCTGTATCCTTCCAAAAAATTCACCAATGTCCATGTCATTTTAGGCCTTGAGGTGCATTTAAAGATGGATCTTTTTTGGTTGTTGTTGTTGCCTGTTTATAATTAAATGGGCTGTGGTTAACATGTTGTGTAATTGGAGCAGCGAGCTGGCTTGTATCAGGCTAGCAGCACTTGTCCACAACATTCAGTAGGATTGTTTTCTTTGGAGCGTCACAACACAAAGAGGCCTGGTATCACGAGCCAGTAAGACGGGGCTGTGGGTGGAATATAATGTGGAGGGATAATAATGGAGGGGAAATGTTGACTTTTGGGGCTTAAAAAGAGACCAAGTAAGTGAGGGACAGAGGGTGGACGATTCTAAGAGGGGTGTTTTGAACGATGGAAATGTTAGCATTACTGCAGGCCCTTTTTCCATACAAGTTGCAGGTCTGCTCATTCGAGAAGAGAGTGGAACTCTGTATTTCTCTCATACTCTCCCCTCTATAAACCAGAATTACAATAATGAGTTTAATTAGGCCTCTAAGCCTGTTGCAACCAGTAAACTTTACAACTGGGCATGATTGCAAACAGCTTGCTGTGTAAATGCCTAAAATGTCATGATGGCTATCCATGCAGCATTGCGTTTTAGCAGCTAAACTCATTCACAGTTCTAACTCTGGAGGATGTGTGCCTGTATACTGCTTGCAATTATATCTTAAAGCTGGCAATCGGGTCTCCACGGGTCACGTGGTTAAAATTCAGCATGACAAAACGGTAACCTCAAAATGGAAATTTCTGGTTTTGACCCTTTCAGTTGTCACCAGCCACTAATGCTCCTCTGTTAAGTGCCTACACAAGTAAAAGCTGGCACCCATAAACACACACATGCATCTTCTCTAGCTCATCATCATAACAAACCTTGACTTGTCTTTTTGCTAGTGAGAGGCTGATTAAAACAGATCACTGTGACCTGACAAGTTTCTAGCCTGTTGATTGGAGAGGACAGAAGATGGTCCCAGGAGAGGCGGCCTCTCTGTTTGCTCAACCCAATCACAGGTTACACAAAGAACGTGCCCTCTGAGGCAAACACCGCTGACAGACCGAGCTGTTGGACGATGGAGAGAAGCTTTAAGGGAGAGCCCCAGGTGCGATGTTCAATCTTGCTCTCCTCATTGACTTACCTCAATCTTTTTTTGTTTTTGTACTTTGGGTCGTGCCTGAGAGTGAGATCCAGTTAGTGGGTGTAATTGAGCCAAGCTCTCTTTAATCAGATGAATCGAGAAAAGACCCAGACTTTTACACAACAGTCTCCCTCTTTCTCCCACCCTGGCCCAGTTTCTTTAAAATCAGTCCCAGATGAAGGCTTTCCTGTGGGGATTAGGTGCAGCTGCAGCACTGCTAACCATACCAGAAAC
>JARVGS010000472.1:19329096-19341604 GCA_031762315.1 Hypsolebias antenori | reverse complement strand
CACTGAGCTCCCGAGAGCGACCCATTCTTTCACAAATGTTTGTAAAAACAGTCTGCATGCCTAGGTGCTTCATTTTAAACACCTGTTACCATGGAAACGAACATCTGATTCCGATAATGTGGATGGGTGAGCAAATACTTTTGGTAATGTAGTGTATATCAAGGAGCTAAAGATACAGGGTTAAAGGGGAAGCAGCACGTGTCCATTCTTACATTTGAATTCAGAACTCTTAATAAATGCACACTTTTGCTTCATTTAGCAGTGCAGCTTTCTTAACTTTCTCGCCCATATCACACTATTTTACCAGTATGTGCTCTAATTGAACTCTTTCTTTTTTCCTTCCCAAACATCTTGCGGGGCTTGCACAAATGTTACAAGACTCATGATTGTCCCTGTCATGGGAATCAGGAACCGTAGCGCTGCAGAGCTCCCGTTTTTAAATCATGCCTTGTTTTTGGGCTCTGCTCACCTCTGGGCTGCCTGCCACCTCCTTTTTTGCTGTGGTTAAAAAAAAAAAAAAAGAAAACAGATTTGAGTGATGGAGAGAAGTGTGTTTCTCATTAGTGGATGGTTTCCTCTGCCCGCGCCCTGCCTAAACCCATCCTGCAGGCCTAGCCTCCACTACTGCCTCTGGGACGGCTGCAGATTGGCAGCCTGTCACTGCACACCTCCTAATCTTACAAGGAATAATGAAAGTATGCAAGGGGAGAGACAGAGAGGCCGGAAATGTGAACGAACAAAGACAGGATTGTTTATTTCATTTGAACTGACTTGATGAAAATGCCTGAGCCCCTGTGAGTTTTATATTAATAAATTAAAACAAACATTTAAACGAGTCATCGCTCCAAACTTCTACTCTTTCTTAATCTTGAGTCATTTAATCAAATGTTTTTAATAAGAAATCAATGAAATCACCATATTTCTGGATTTTGTTTTTAATCAGTTGATTGTAACTTTCATCAAATCCTTTATTTTGACTTCCCGGAGGCATTATGATGGCTTCATGTTACACTCTGAGTTGCTCCGCAGGAATCAATGATGCAGAAGATGCTCACTGATGGCCCAGTCAGCTCATCTAAAGCTTCAGATCTTTTGAAGTGGGGCTCGGTGGTTATGAACAAATAGTGTCTTACTTGTTGTAGATAACTCATTGAATGGCCTCAGTTTGGAGAAATAAGAATGTTAATTCTGAACAGACTAAATTAACATCTAGTCTGAGCGGGACCCAGACCAAAGCGGATTGCTGACATTTTGAAATGACTCCAACTTTGAAAATTATACATTGATTTATGTGACTATACTTTGTAAACAATTGCCCTGCTGTCAAACCTGCTGTATATGGTTATTTACATAAAAGTCAACAGTTATGTACATTTGCAATTAGTAGCACATCAGATGCATGACATTTCTAGCAGTAATATATATATATATATATATATATATATCTGCCAGAACAACAGTGATTTGCAAAACTGACATTGTTTAAAGGTTTACACTTGAACTATAATGTGGGGGGATTAGAGTTTTTTTCTATGGTGGCAGAATTGTGCAATGGTTTGGACCCTCCTGTATCTCCTCTGTCTGGTCTGAATTAGACTATAATTTCCCAAACTGCCAATCAAAGAGCTGTCTGCACAGGTAAGATATTTATTGTTCATAACCTCTCCAAACAACCCCTCTGGACTATCCTTTTAAATGTTTTAGTTGCTGTTTAATTAATTTACAGTATATTTAATCAATAGCAGTAAGTTTTTTTTTAACGGATGAAAAATAACGATCCCATAATATCTAAAACAAAGATGTGTGTGTAAAATTTTCATCAGTTAGCCACGTGGCAGCACAATAAATCCAGCATTTTTCCTTTTTTAAATTAGTGTTTGAGTGAGTAGACTTTTCCTATTTCTTAATAAAGCAGGCTACGTGGATTGTCTCCTTCTCTTTTATGATTGTTTCCATGATGGAAACCAGAGCTCTGCAGCTTCTCACCAGCAGGGTCTGCTGACTGAAGACGAAACTGAAGAAAACAAAGGAACATCTTTTAATAAAGCAGGTGGGGCCAGATGTGCCCCTTCGCTAAAGTCCCCTCCCATGTGGGCTCTATTTGTCTGCCCACACTGTAGAAACGTGTCACTGTCAGCGACGCGGGAGCAATATGACATGCTTCATTTAACTGGAAAAGTGCTGTGGCATGCCGCTGCTCCCTGTCTGTTTCTGTTTGTGTGTGTGCCCACTTGTTAACATTCCTGCGTTAACGCATGTGCGTTTGTCTCCATGTGTGTACATGTGCTTGCATGTTTCTGCACGGTAAGTGGACAACAGAGTGACTGTATAGCATCACTGCCTGTCAGACTTCAGCTGTCTTTGTGAAACTGTTATGACAAGAAAAGCTGCTCTGCACCTTCATGGCCTCTCTGTTTAGCTGTTCAGATTGTGTCTGAGTCTCACTTGACTTGAGAAGACTTTTAGAATATCATTAAAATGTAATATAAAGGAGGGTTATGAGGTGGTGGTGGTCAGGAAATAATTTATCTACTGTGCAAAAGAAGTTAATAGAGAAAGTTGAGGCCTCCTGCGAGTGTTTGATGCAGAAGCAACCTCTGTGAACTTTCCTGCGCCAACATTTTTCTATTAGCACAGCAGACATTATTTTAGTGAGGAAAATTGTTCATCTAGCTTTTGTAGGGGCACTTTGTGTCAAGGTGCAAGGATGACTGAAGAGTTGAGGACAAGTAGAGAACGGGAGAGCTGAAAGTTCCCCATGCAGACTTTCATTGCCTGTCGATGAGTTCTAAAGTGACCAAAATGTTTTTGCCCATGTCTGTGTGGTGTGTATGTTACCAAAATACAGTAGTCCCTTGTTTATTGCAGGCGTTATGTTCCGGACCATGCCCCTCCGCAATAAGTAAAAATCTGCAAATGAGGGATGTTATATTTATTTTAGTTTTTATATATATTTTAAGGCTTTAGAAACCCTTCCCACACCCTTGCAAATGTTCTAAACTCTTAAGCCTACGTCATTTTAACAACATACATATATGTAGCTACTAAATTTTCCTCATCAGCTCTGCGGAACAGCAGCAGCTCAGTTCTGCTCATTTCTGGTCTGATTTAGTTCTGTGTCAGCAGACCCTGCCGGTTCTGGTGGGCTCTCTACCTCAGGGAAGTAATGTGAGCTCTGGAGAGAACACCAGACCTACGAGCAGTGCGTCCCCGCTCAGAAGTCCTTGTGGTCTGGCAAGCAGCTCTCAGACTGACCGATGGGTATTGAGGTCCGGTTCTTGATGAGTTCCGTGCAACTCTCTGCATCCGCTGGCACTGAGGTCACTGAATGAATAAGAGCTGAACTTTTTCAGATCAGATCAAAACTTTCCCTCTAGTATTTCAGCAGAAGGCACCGAGGCTTCTGGACGGAGCACTGTTGGCTTCTGGGAAATGTAGCTGTTATAAGTGGGCAGTGTAGGCTTCTAGAGAGAAAACTACAAAATGGTGCTGCCTGTCCAAAGTATTTTGTTTTTTTCGTTAACTTTTTACCAGACTACTGTATTTCATGGACCACTGGAGATATTTTAATAAAACATGCAGGAAAAAGTCATAGAACAACTGATTATTTTAGACTCAATGTGATTCAAGGTGGCTGCCACAGTCAGCTGACTTTAAAAAAAAAGGACTTTAACACAGCCAGTTTCACAAATATTGACCAAGAATTTGGTGTGGAGCAGAAACTGATCCTCAACAACTGATTGTGCAAAATCTTTGCCTAAAACTGTTTGGGATTAACTCAGTCTGTTAGCAAAATAGCTCATGAACCACTGGATGGATTTTAATCAAACTATCAGGAATGAATCACTGGATAAATATTTACAATGAGTTAACTTTAGTAGCCAACCTGATTCAAGATGGCTGCCACAACCAACTGACATTCGAAACAATAAAATGGTTGTAGTTCAGTTAATTATACAGATATTGTACTAAATTGTTGTGTGGTTGTAGCCCAGAGTTGTTTACAACACATACTTTATATGTTGCATTACCTGTTGGAGTCACTCTTGTTTGTCTGTTAGCAAAATACCTCATGACCTACTGGACAGATTTTAATGCAACTTTCAGATATTGTATATTTAATGTTCATCTCCAACTAATTAAGGTTTTGAGTTAATGTAAGATGGCAGCCACAGCTATGTGACATTAACTGACTCAAAAAAAAATGTTAGAACCTGTTCAATTTAGCAAATATTTAGTTTAAAGTTAGTTTCAATACTTTGTTCTTTCTTAACATAAGTTGCTCTAATTTTGAAACTTTGCTTCAAGACTTTCTGTCTTGCTTTCATCCACATGAGCGACTCTCATGACATAGCTGTGCTGTTTATTTCCTTCAGAAATTGTCAAACGTCTCATTCATAACTCGTACTGAATTGTAAGTGTGTGACAGTGTAGATCACAAGACGCATTTTGCTAATTATACCAATATGTGCCCTACATGCATGTTTCACAGTCATGTCCTCCAGCTCATGCACGAGCTGTAGGGGCTTTGTTCTGCAGACTCAGCTGGCTAGTCATCTTCACATGCTTTCATTCATGTGCAGCATGCCTCAATGTGATACACGCCTGAACAGCTCTGCCATTTCTTCGCCCTTTTCAGCGCATGTAGACCGTTGTAAAACAGTGCTCATCATCACTCAGTGGAACATGACAGTTGGACTGACGTAGACCAAATCATCCATGTCTCTTTGAATCCATGCATTCATGCATTGCACACTTTTACACAGTTTAAAATGAACAAAGTTTCACTTCTGTGTTTTTATCTTTTGATTCTGTGGCATTCTCTTCCACAGGTCACAAAATGACATTGAGAAACATCCATTAAACTGCCTAGGTGTCCCTAAAAGTTCAGTGTCCTGCTGACTTTCCTTCTAAAGGGGTTTCTTTATCAACCAGCTGAGTGGATGAAACTTTTGAGTGAATTTGAAAGTGTTTTTTGTCTCAAAGCACCTATAGGCAAGCTTGTTTGACCAAACAAACAGCTTGGATAAAGAAGAAAAGCCAGCTGTGGGAAATATTTTAGGGACCACTTGCTCTTTACTGTCCAAGAGAAGAAAAATAAGGGAGACTGCAGGGTTTTTCCACTCTGACCCACCTGGGTGATTTTCCTGGGGAGCAAGTCTTTCATTAGCAGTGGACTGAGGAAAAAAAAACATTCCTAATGGGCAAATAGTGATAGAAATATACATACAAAGTGACACTGCTGAGATTGGTTGTTTCCTTCTTCACATCCTGACCATCATGGTCCATCCATGGTCCAGTGGAGATGTAAAGTTGTCTGGGCTCACAGCTGTGATGCTGCGTACCGCTGCCCCATCTGGTTGTAAACTTCAAATTAACTATTTATTTTAAACTATCTGCAGCTTTCTCAATAACGGCAGCTTTTCTTTGTTCTGGTATAATGGTAGCTCACAAGTTTGTCTTTTTTTTTTACATACCAGTTAGATTCCAGACTGGTTTCTCAATTTATTTATTTTTTCTTAATTTCCATGTTGCTTCCAATGTCTGCTGAAAGCAGGCTCAGGTTTGGTTTATTTGTCATATGCAAAAATCAACACAAGGTCAACAACGCAATGAAATGCTGAGGATGAAAAGAACCGTTTCGACTCGCCAAAAAAAGAAACGACAAGAAAGACCAAAGCATGCAGCAAAAATACAAAAAACAAGGTGCCAAAAGTGAAAAAAAAAAAAAAAAAAAAAACATCTACAGTGTGCTCATCGGTTAGCAGTGAGGTTCTGTTCTGTTGGCGGCGTGGTCTTGTTAGCAGTGTTAGCAGTTCACTAGTAGCTTTATGATAATAACAACTGCAGCAGCTGCCCTCCCAGACTGCCCTCCAGAACCGGGTCAGGCAGACAGAGAACATCCAAGATTTCCCCACAGAACCAAACAGGTCCGTAGAGTTCGGTCCATGCAGGCAGATGGAGGATATTGTTAGCAGCGTTAGCATGTCTTGTTAGCAGGTCCCGTTAGCAGCTTGATGGTTATAACAGCCGCAGCAGCTGCCCTCCCAGACTGACCTCCAGAGAACATCCAAGGTTTTCCCCGCGGAGCTGAACAGGTCCATAGAGTTCAGACCGTGCAAGCAGGTGGAGGATCATGGAGACAGCCGCCATGACAAGCCAGAGCCTGAGCCTGAAGCTGGAGGGGGGCCAGAAACTGAACCAACATAGCATGATGGCATGATGGGATTATGTCATGATGTCATGATGGCAAGGCAACAACACAGAAGACTTCAAAAGTGTGTTTCGGTCATACCCGTAGCGTGAGTGTGCAGTGTGTGTAGGTGCAAAAAAGTTAAAACAAGAACAACAGGAACAAAAAAAGATGGAGTCGAAGCGGAGCTCCGTCAGTGCAGCCGTACTGCAGCACTCGTGACGTCACACAGTCTATGGCATTTTCTGGCAAAGTCTAGCCAACTCTTGAAAAGTGATTTTTTTTTTTTTTTCACATAGCAGGGCCAAAATTACTATATCAGACATTTTTTATGAACCCCCCCCCCCCCCAACACTTCTTTTTTAGGTGTCATTACTTTATTGGCTGGAGTATACCAAAAAGGAAGGCACCTTTTCATAACTTGCATATTGTTATTTAACCTGGGTGCACTTATTGTGTTATCTGTTTGAAACGGCACTACAAAACGAATGCAGCCCTACAACTGTAGAAGAGTTTGGTGTTAGCTAGCTGTGGTGTTAAAGTATACATGGAACTTGGAGGCTTTATAAAGTAGCAGCCATAGTTATTTCTAAATAGTTATGCATAGTTTTTAATGTCTTTTTTTGACCATTGATGCAAAATGTTAAGAGGCACGCAGCCTTTCATGCTGATAAACATCCATATCTGTAAGAGATGTAACAGTCCCTGAATAAATGTATCTAAATGTGCCCAAAATCTATAAATTGCATACAGTAAACTGTGGCAGAAGAGAGAAAAGGAACATTTAAACAGTAATGACTGTAGAGATGGTGGCACCACATGTTCTCTTCATGAACTTTATTGAGTTTGTGTAAATTATAACCTTTGTGAGGGGAAAATACGTGGCGGTTAAAGGAATAAAAAAGACCACCCCCTCCCTTTTTTGTATGACTGCATTCATCTTTCAGATCCCCTCAGTTTTTTCTAGTTTTCCTCCTCATGGTCTGCTCTTATCCAACCCTCTGCATTCATTTTTTTCTCAACTGTAAACACTTCGAACCTAATTTGTCCATTCATTGCCTCTCACGCCTCCATCTCAGCGTGATACTTTTCTGTTTTTATATCAGCCTTTCCCCAACTTCTCTCCTTCTCCACAGTTGGGCTATTTTCCTCAGTGCATGGAGGATACATTTAGTTTGTGGTTGCCTGAAAAGTGGAGTAGAGGCTTTTTTAGAGGGGGGTTGGGGGGGTCTGGTGAATCGCTACCTTCTCTTAGCCCCAGTGGGCTCAATGCGGGCTGATGCAGACTTTCCACCGAGGTGAACCCAGTGACTTGAGGTGTCTACGGGTGCTCAGCTGCAGTACCCCGCAGGCCACAACCCGGGCTGGCAGGCGCCCACATCGGCACGTGGCGTCAGCCTGCCTCACGGGTGACCCTGTTTATGTTTTTCTTATGTGGCGATGAGTTTCTTATTGTGCTGCAGTGAGCATGGAACCACCCAGCTGGGCTCAAACCAGAATATCCTAATGCAAGTGGCCAACTGGACTGCACCGAGGTCTGCCGCTGCAGGTCCACATGTAAAGGCGCTTGAGAATTTAGACCACACTTCGGATCCAGATTGGTGTTTTTCATGTTTTAGTTCCTTAAATATAAATTACTACCTATAATCAACATTTACTTACTCTTCATTTAGTTTAACAGCTGATTTTCTGCCTGTAAGTGTTGAAAAGGAGCAAAGACTTAAAAAAAAATGTCTACGGTTGCTACATTTGCTCCAAAACAATAAAAGCCTTGTACACATTTTTACAAAGCTGTTCAATACACACGGTATCATCAGCTCTTATTGCACACTTACTACACTTAAAGCAACAGTGCAAGAGTTTAATTTTTCTTCCCTACAGGTTTTTGGGGTTAGGAACAGTTTCAACGTGACTTGCCTGCAGCATCATATTGAATTAAAACGTTGGGGTCAAACAGTATGAAACTGTTTCTGGTTTGAAAATAACCTTACTTATGACATTTCCAACAAATGTATCAACTTCATGAATAAATACAGTGTTCTAACACATTGAACGTCACTGGAGAGCTACAAGTTTGCAAATGTGACCTGTTAGAGTTGACCTCTGTACAAACCTATGTATACACAGCCTTAAACACATGCTGGCGACTAAAAAGCGCCTCTGTTTGAGCCTGTCTGTGTTTGTGGTCGTTCAGTCTTGACTGGTCAGGAAATGTAAACCAGAGCTCTAATTACCACACAACAGTCTTTTAAAAAAAAATCATCCTTATCCGGTTCTGCTACTTGTGGACAATGTCACTACTAATCAGCCGTGCGACACCTGTTAGGGTCCAGCCTCTCCCTGCAGACAGGATTTAAAGATCAACGTTTTGTGTGTGTTTGAGTGTAATAACTCACTCTGAAGCACAACCTTTCTTCTGAGGGTCAGAAGCAGCTGGAAACAAACAGGTGTTTGTTGGCTGGAATTGTATGTCCCAGGCGAAAGGTCAGAGTTCAGCTGGCCTCAGGCTGCTGGCAGCAGGCTGATGTGAGGCGGCCATTATGTTCTGAAACGTTTGGGTTGATGTTGATGAAGGATGTGGAGCCTGAGTGACAGATGTGGAATATTAAAGTCAGCATTTGTTCCACAGATTATTAAGATGACACAGTTAGCATGATTTAAAAATTATCTTATAGATCAAAGTTCATGCTCAGTAATCCAGGACAAAATCCAACAAAGTTCAGTCAGGTCATCTGGATGGTTTCTTTTTTTGTTGAGACATTTCGTCCTTCATCCAAAGGGCTGGTGATAAAACCAGCTTATCGACAGCAAACTGGTTGGCCCACCATGTGAGTGTGCTGCTTGTTGGACTGAGTTTATTGTGGCTCCTCGGACTGATGAAATCCTTCAGATGAAGGACGAAACGTCTCTTCAAAAAAAAAGAAACCGTCCAGATGACCTGACTGAACTTTGTTGGATTTTTTTTAACCTGGATTATTGAGCATGGACTTTGATGTTTTGAACCACTTTAGCTATGGCTGCCTCGTAGGAGTCGACGGAGGAGAGGGCGGGCCCCAGAAACCATCTTATCAGCAAACTGGTTGGTCCATTATGTGAGTGTGCTGCTTGTGGGACTGAGTTTGTTGTGACTCCTCGGATTGATGAAGTCCTTTGGATGAAGGACAAAACATCTCAACAAAAAAAGAGGATTGATGAAGTCCTTCAGATGAAGGACAAAACATCTCATCAAAAAAAAAGAAACCGTCCAGATGACCTGACTGAACTTTGTTGGGTTAGCTTATAGATATTGTATAGATTTTCTGCAAAATTTTAAATAATTTAATCAAATAAACCAAAGCAGTGATGTTTAGGACGTATAAATGTGTAGACAGAGATTTTTATCCAGTGATATTTTGTGTTTATATCATCCTAACACAATGTGAGTGCTTACTGTGATGAAAAGGAGTACAAGCACATAATCTGTGCCTGTCACCACCCTCCACTCCCTACACATGTATCCGTACACAAAACACGGTGTAGAAATTATTTCCCACTTATGACCCAAGCTTTGCACTACCAGTGTTATATAGCATCCCACTACCTGCTTGTGCTTCTTGTTGGCTAAATAAACTGAGTAGAATCTGTCCCTTTTGTTTTTTCTTGGTTACACACATAATACGCCCACCCACGTTCCTGCAAAGCTCGGCTCAGTTTGAGATTACACAGGAGCTCCAGCCACAAACACTGTGGAATCCACAGATGTGTATACATAGCACGGCCGTGATGCAAGTAGGGTTTGAAAGTTGTGCAGGATGTGTACACGGCAGTGTTTGATGAATGTCTGCTGGAGTCTTAAGGGACGGATCGAGGTCCTGCATGCTTGACCCAAACAGAGGGCTGGTCTAAGTTATAGACGTTACACTTCTGCAGCTTCAGTTTGCTCTGCAGGTTTTGAGACTAACATAACATGTTAAAATAAATGTTTTGTGTCATTGGGATAGATTAAAATGGACAGGAACATGGATTACAAGAACAAAGAAGCTGATATTTCCCAAGTAAAACCATCCGCTATGATTAATTTTCTGTCTTGTTGAAAGAATAAGTAAGTACCAGTACATCAAATACAGTGTGATGCCTTAATTTAACATTTGAGTTGAGAGATTTAGTTTCTATTTCTAGGTTCAGTTTGCATCAAATGATTCCCAGGCTCAGATTAAGATCAAATCCATGCACGGTGCAGATGTTTCATGTGTTTTTTTTTGTTAAATATTTTGATCAAGGTTCAAAACTATAATTATAACTGTAGCTTGACATTTTC
The DNA here is from genome assembly GCA_031762315.1 of Hypsolebias antenori. Lineage (NCBI taxonomy): Eukaryota > Metazoa > Chordata > Actinopteri > Cyprinodontiformes > Rivulidae > Hypsolebias > Hypsolebias antenori. The sequence goes on along the minus strand of JARVGS010000472.1, from coordinate 19,331,114 downwards.
ACTACCTGTTGTTTAAACTGTGTCACATTAATACACCGGTAGAAAAGAACAACATTGTCTGGTGTTCACCTGCTCTGACCTTTATCCTGCATTGCCTTTTGGCAGCTCATCACAAACAGCCATAGATCACTCCTTCAGCGTTACTTTGTGTGCAAATATTTGTGTACAGCGTATGTTTCTTGTGCTGGGTTGGCAGAAGCTTTGCTGATCTAGTGAGATGCAACAAAGAGCTGAGTAGTATTGTTTTGATTACCGACAGGGACTCTGCTGAGCAGGCTGTGGCCCCTCACAGAGACTGATATGACTCAAATAATTTCAGTAGATCAGAGACCCCATCAGACTGTTTCTGTGAGTAGCAAGTTGGTCATCTGGCCTAAATCATTTGATTGTTTTGCATGATGATTGATTGTTTTGCCTGTGTCAAAAGCCTACTTTTGAGACTCCAACAGGAAGTTAGTTTGAAACACAGCAGTGAAGGCTAATGGGACGGATCTGGTTGGACTGAGGAAGTCCTCTGGATGGGGGACGAAATGTTTCTCACTTTAAGACTTGGGTCCAGATGACATGATTTAACCTTTTTTGTCAATACAGTTATGTGTTGTCGTGCTGGCATGATTTCCAAGTGGACATTTGCTCAATTTAGCAGACAGTGCAATTTACCATTTAGCAACTGTAGTTTAGTTTTAAGATTGCCTCAATTTCTGTCTTAAATTTCAAATGTACTTTATTCTTGCTGTGTTTAAGCAGTTAGAATGTACAACCCCAATTCTAAAAATGTTGGGATGATGTGTTAAATCCACATAACCCTGAGTTTAATTATTTGGAAATTTCTTGAACCCATAATTAATTCACAGTTGGACATAGTAAGCATAATGAATGTTTAAACAAAAAGAATTGCACCATTTTTTAGGAATAATTACGGTAATTGGCAACAACACATCTCTAAAGCTTTGGGACAGGGTCAAAAAAAGCTTTAAAAGTAAGTGGTATGAATAAGAAACAGCTGCAGGAGCATTTTGTATTTAATTAATTAAACTGACAACAGGTCTGTAAGACGAATGGAAAGAGCATGTGAGAGAGGCTGAATGTTTTAGAAGTAACCAGTTTGTGGAAAAACAGTCTAAAATAGAGGAACAGTTTCAGAATTATGCTACTTAACAGATAGTTGGGGAGACTTGGAATGACCTATCATCTACAGTTCATATCAAGAATATAGAGAAATGCCTGTGCACAAAGGATAAGGCTGGAAGTCAGTATTGGAACTGCATTAAAAACAGATCTCATTTGGATTAAATCTTTATTATGCAGTAATATGTGAAGACCTTTCAGAAATACTGTCGACTCTAGACCAAAGCTCATTTAGAATGTACTGAAGCAAAGTGGACAACTCTGGTCAGATGAATAAATTTTTAAACAATGGACGCCACATCCTCCGTATTAAGGAGAAGAGGGACCATCTGCCCCATTATCAGTGCACAGTTTAAATGCCTGCCTCCCTGATGGTAAGAGGGTGCATTAGTGTCTGTGACAAGAATGAGACAATGTTCCTCTCCAAAAACTCCACTAACTGGTCTCCTTAGATCAGGGCTATTCAACTGGTGGTCCAGGGGCCAAATCAGGCCCACTGGTGAGCTCAGTTCAGCTCATCAATGGGTTATTTTTAAAAAAAAAATTACTGCATTTTTTGGCGTATAAGTCACAGTTTTTTTTTTTTTTGTGCCTAATTTGCATGCCCTGTGACTTATACGGCGAAGCGACATATTTATGGATTTTTTTTTCATATTTTTAGACCAATTTTTGTCTGAGATATGACCGTTTCCATTAATTATGACTGGGGGAAATAAATGGAGCAGTACCACTTTCAGCCGCTAGGGGTGCTAAAGGACCCTCTAGGCTTTTGATGACAACCGGTGTACTTGCATGTGTACGGATATTTTAGAGCAAAAAAGTCCTGCTGGATGGACAGCGTGTGCACGCACATCATGCTGCAATTTAAAGATAAAATTAAAGTGTTTAAC
>JARVGS010000472.1:19313707-19328996 GCA_031762315.1 Hypsolebias antenori | reverse complement strand
TCATTTAAAAGAAAAAAGAAACAAAACAAATTCATCAAAACGAAAAAAAAAAAAAAAAAAACATTTAATGAAAAGGGTCCAGAAAGAAGAAAAAAAAAATTATAATAATATCTGCCCCTTATTTAAAAAAATAAATTAAATAACTACAAACAACAACTCAGACTTAAACAATCCCCAAAGTGGCAACAAAAAAAAACATGAGGCATTCTTCACATCGTACTTTCCTAAAAGTTTCAACTTAATCGTCTTTTTAAACATACAGATTAACCTGTCTAAATAAAGGTTAAATGAAAACATACAAATTGTTTTAGAAAAGTTGATGGCGATATCAAGGCAATTCCATAATCCTATTCCCTGAATTACAACAAGCTTAATTAATGACAATAAATGTTGGATGTCCGGCCCCTGAGCTCTTGGCTTTCAGTAACTGTGCCCCCCTGAGCAATTTGGTTGAATAGTCCTGTTCTAGATGTTTAGAGACATGTTAAAAGAAGAGGGTATGCAGGAACACAACGTTAACATGGCTCAGTCCCAACGTTTGTGTGTCGCTGCCTACAAACTTTAAAATAACTTTTTTCCAATGGCACACTTTCTTAGTTTTGACATTTTATATGTTCACTAGGTTTCACTATGATATGGTTTTGAGATCTGCAAAGTATTGCTTTCTTTTTATATTTTCATATCATGCAATGCTCCAACGTTTTGGATCTGGGGTTGTAGATGAAACATTTTTCTGTCAGTTAAAGTTTGTTCTGTTATAGTGCTGTCTGATGAAGACATGATTGCAGTAAACATGAACATCTTTTTTCAGTGTTCCTCTACACTGATTTTTTATTTTGTTTAAATATTTTTTTTGCTTTTCTAGGCTGTAAAATTATAAAACATACAATGAACACAACACAGCTCTAAACAGGCACATCTTTAAACTTACAAATTTGCCAAACATATACCGGTATATTTTTTTTTATTTTGTCTGAATTAATTGTATTGGAAACTTTGGGGTTTACGGATCTTTTTATAAACTGAAAGCGTCATACATGTTGAACTAGATTAGAGCTGTCACTATAAAAGTTTGGCAATAAATTGCTGTTTAAATCTTTGCGATAATAAACAAACTCTGTTTTTAGTTGTGTTGCTTGTGTAAAACAATAAGTACACATCAATTATTGAGAAGTGTCATTTATTAGCATTATAAACTGAAACATAAATCCTAATAATTCATCGTTTAGTAATTAAAAAACATGTTTATTGCACCAATAACATATCTGCTGTAGAAAATGCTCTTAAAATATGGTGATTAAAACACCCACCATGCAAAAATAAAACAATGATTAAAAAAAAAAAAAAAAAACTTGTGGAAAAATTACAAATACATTTTAACTCATGTATTTTTTTATAACTATTATTTACAATTTTACCATAACTGTGGCTGAATTAGGCCAGCTGTATCTGTTAGTTAAAACTGGGTTTAAAGGTTATCACAACAATAATTTTGGGTGTTTCTGACCAACAGGTGCTTCATAGCTGTTCTCATAAAATCTATGCAGTCATTAACCTTGACTGACCTCGGCAGGGGGAGCTTTAACAATCATATTTGATGACCCTCAAGTAAAATGTAATCTTAAAGCCTTTAAACTGAAACCATGCCCACAAGTGTTACAAAATAAAATCTAATTCTGAAAGTGCATTCTTTTGAGTAACTGAATGTAATTACTTTAAATGAGATTTTACACTGAGGCTCAGCTTCTTCTGCCTATAGGAGCTTATTTGGATTCAACTTGTTTGGCATGCTAGATTATAGCACGGTCTATAGCAATATGCACTGCTATCTCAAACCCTTGTGCACTCGTCTCACCCTCCAAAACCTCCTCTCCATCTCCCACAGCTCTAACCCATTTTCATTTGTACCACATTACTCATTTGCTTATGTTATTCTCAATTCCACCCACTTGCCATCCCTCAATTCCTTTGAAATGAGACACACACTTTTGTTGCTTTTCAAGGATTGTCAAGGAGTTCTGTTTTAGCTGCTTTTTAATTTCTCTGCTGTTGTTATATGCACCCCTACTTGAACACTCACACACACCTACTCGACACCTCGACTACCTCAGTGCTTCTCATCAGGATGTTTCCAAAAAGATAAACCTATCTGTGCACTTGGACGCAGCCTACCTCTGCACCCTTCCCCCCTCATCTCTCCTCACATTTCTTCATCACCCCACCTCTTTAATTTCATCTAATTCCTTCCATCCTCTCCTTCTTATTATACATTTTGTAGATTATCCTCCTCCATTTAGTTTCCATTTTTGTTCATATTTTTACTAAGGCTTTATTGTTTTTGTGACATAAAATATATGAAAATATTTTATTTGACTTGAAGATGCTCCTTTTTGGGTACAGAGTTTTAATATAAGATAAATAAATGAGATCCTTATAGGATCGTTTTATTTAATGCCTCAAAAAACAATCATCTAAATGCCTAATGGATTATATGGCCATGCAGAGATACTACAATAGACTTTAATGAACAGCATCAACCCTAAATGTAAAGAAGAAAAAAAAAAACAACTTAAAATAAAATGCTTAAGTAATTTGTTTTGTCTGTCTTGCATTACAGTCACAACAGCATTTGCTTGGCATGGCACCTAAACCCACCTTTTAAAGGGGTTTTGGTTTGTCTGTGCTGATCAAATAGAAAACACTGATGCTGTACCTGTGTTAATATTTGTTTTATTTGAGCTAAATTTGTCTAGTTTGAACTTGTCTTTAAATTTGGTGCAATGGCTAATATTTTTAATCTTCTGTACACTTTGGTAGAATCATATAATGCAGTCCCTTCTTCTAGATGTTAAGTGCCACCCTGGATCTTAAAATGTCCCAACTGGTAGTTGTTCCAGTATTCTACTAAAGGAGACACTTCTTTAGGAAGCCAAATAATTATTAGATAATTAATTATTAATTGCCACCAACTTCTTTGATGTAAACAAAATATTTTGCCCTAGTTCCAATGTGTGGTCTAACTAGTTATCTATCTTATAACAGACATCAACAAGTAAAGCTCTTATTTATGGTCATTAGAGAGGTATGGTATAAAACCATGCGATGCCAAAACTTCATTGATATGAGTGCAGAACCAAATATCAACAACCAAAACAAACCTTGGTGTGTGGCTTAACTTATTATTTTTTAATATTAAGAAAGTTGTTGTGTGTCTCATTTGTCTCTGCATCCCTGTGATGGACGTATGAACTGTCCATTGTCTGCTCCACCTCTCAAGATTCCCAAACACTTGAACTCATCTGCAAGTCTCTGTTTCAAGCAGATGAGTTCAAGTGTTTGGGAATCTTGTTTGCAAGTGATGGTAGGTGAAACAAGAGCTGTATTGGGGCTTTGTCCACAGTATTGACATTGTTGGTCTGATCATAATCAGCTAATCAGATTGACAACGTTCTCGCCACGCTGGTTCATCTATGTTGGACTTGTGAGTTCTCACCAAAAGAACAAGATCACAAATACAACCTGATGAAATGGCTCTCTCTACAGGGTGGCTTATTTCAGCTTTAGAGAAAATGAGGAACTCTATTATCCATGGGGATCTTGGAGTAGAGCTGTTGCACCTACACAAGAGGAGTCAGCTGAGGTTGTTTGGGGATCATGAAAACCTGTGTTATGGATCTGACCAACTGGGCTTTCGACGAAAATGCCAAAATCTTTTCAACAAAGTGACTGGGTCCTGGAGAACCCTTATGTCTGCTCGGACGACACACATGCAGCTGGATATAGCTCTGGGGAAGTAGAACGTGATGTGTCTATCTCTGCTGTAGATTGAGGACTCCAAAATGGCATATAATTGGATTTATGATAACAGGTTTCCTGTTTTAAAATTGTCTGGTTCCTGGTTTATCAACTAAGAAGACCGCTGCAGCTAATCTGGCCTGGTCAGGCTGCCGCCTATGTGAAGGTTTGGTTTGTGCTTTGAGGACTCAAAATCAGTTGATTTATGAGCTAAACCATAAGATGGAAGTGATTTGAGAATCACAGGCCACCTGTGGCTTTGGGACTTGCCAGCATGAAACAACCTTGGAGAGGCTCATAAGCACGGACCAGTAGAATGCACCCTAATCTGACCATTTTGGATCTTGGTATCAGTAAGACTCAAGGCTGACAAGAAAAATAGTCTACCTGAAAAAATCAACAATCGTGGCTTATCTGAATCTGACTCCCCCGGTTGGCCTCGAAAACAGGCCAACTTATCAATTTCTACTATCTTTAGGGCTTCATGGACCGCCTCGTCGTGAATGCATATGTAACTTGTTCATAAATGTGCTTGCTGGCAGAGTTTTTTTTAAATGTCTTAAATCGTGTCCTGTTAGGACAAGGTGTGAAGAGATCTTTTTTGTAATGCCACTATCCTCTCCTCGTGGCTTTGTCCCTTTTTCTATCTAAAAGTTGTATTCTGAAAAGGAGAAGAGGCCGTGCTCTTAAAGAGCAGCAGCTACGTGCACTCCGCCCATCTTTCGGATGACTGCACGGACATTATTCTCGCTGTATCTCAGTGCAATGATAATAACGCTTATTCTTATTCTGATTCTGAATAGGGGGGCTCCTGGGGGCCTCCCTTTGCAGGTTTTCTAGACACATCTAGGAAATGCAGATCCAGCATTCCCTGGAATTGCCCCAGAATATGGAGGGATGATTTATCCTCTCTGGTCTGGGAACACCTTTGGAACCCCAAAAAGGAGCTGCAGATTGTCTCTGGGGAGAGCGATGTTTGGGTTTCTCTCCTAAACTTTGAGACCAAATCATGGCAGAAGATGGATAGAAACTATTCAGGTTTTTGAGTTTCTTTTCTACTGTTGCTCTTACCCTGCATTTGAAATGTGCCTTTATTAAAAAAAAAAAAGTTGAGTGACCAAACAGTCCCTTTGACCTCTGTACATCATAAAACTGGTTCACCCCCACCATAGACATGCTGATACAAATTTACAACATTACACATTATGTTCGTTTCCAGTAAATAAATAAAAAAAAAAGGTCCTATTGTATTGTGGTGTGAGGAAAGAATACTAAAAGACACATTAAAATCTGGAACAAAATATCTGCTGCGCATTTGTTTTTACATTTAATAATCATCCGAGCAGCATGTGAAATGAACTGCATGTGTGCCTGCCAATGCATGTTGCCAGAAACCAACCAAAGTCAAATTCTTCCTTTGCTTTCTTTTCCCTTTTTTCTTTATTCTTTTCCTCGACTTCTCATCTTTCCCTGCTTGCTGCTTTTTTGCTGGAGCAGCAATCCGGACCATCTGCTGGCACCGACTGGCAGCTGTTATGCCACGAGAGGAACCAGTGGCGCACCACCCTTCATCCATTATTAGGTCTTCAGAAAGATTTAGACGGAGGGAAGGTGGAATGTGTGGCAGGAGCGATTTACTGAAAACTTTAAGGAAACAAGCAGGCAGCCAACGACTGGAGCCAGGGAATCTAGTTCCAAACACAAAGTGCTAGCGTGCTTTTTCCTCTACTCAGCTCGTGTCCCTCTGTGCTCTCTTATTTACCACAGTTCCTTTTTAATCACAAAAGATCACAGAAAACAAATAGATGGACAAGATGTTTTATTACAAGAGTAATGAAAATCATCCTTTTAAACATCTGATTAGTTTTTGAAGACATTTTAATAAATGTTTTGCATCTTAGGCGTTATCCAGTTAAAGTCATTTGTATTGAGTTGAGTGCTTCATGTTGTGGTTTTTGTGCAGTAATTTCCAAGTGTTGACTATAAGTAATCTTTTTATTGTGGTGACTTTGAGGTTACTGAAGGGTCAGCTGCACTTTGAGGGCTGTTTGAATAATCGATGTATGAAGGAAATTGGTAGAAACAAGTCATTTGTATGATAAACACAGCTGCAGCTGAAATTGATTGTTGTTGCCTCCACTTTATTCAAAAGACAAATTTAGCAGAAAAATAGAAAAAAGGCATATCTAAGTGATTACATGTAGACTTTTTTCCTTTTAATTGTGAAAAATGTCCCTTGAAATTACAGTATGGATCTTAGGCTTAATGCACGTTTCAGAGGCAATTCCCAGAAGTCAGATTTTTTCAAAGCGAGTGAAAAAAACAATACAGTATTATTCTAAAAGGGCAAGGGGAAAAACACAGAAACATTTGTTATTCTTCACTGTTTCAAATTCATTAACATTTTCAGATACCTGAACATAACTTGGGAAAACAAATTTACCAATGGATCATATTTTATCTTTAATCATGTTGAAATTCCTTTTATTTTTCTTTTCTTATTACTTGATACAGTATATTTGCCGTTATTCTATCGTTACTGTTTACATCTTACTTTTTCCTAATCAATCACCGCTTGCAAAAACAACACACATTTTTGGCACCATAATATGGCCATGATGCTAAAAGTGAATAAAACTGATTTTGTTACTTTAAAATGAGCAATACAGTATACGGGTAGTCCTCTACTTACGACCGGGTTCCGTACCTACAAACCGTTTGTAACTTGATTTTAAAATAAGTCGGAACTCATTATACTGCGCCACAGACTTGTTCTTAAGTCCGGATTTTTGCCTTAAGTCGAGTAAATAAATGTAAAATGTATGTTAACGCTGCGCCGCACACCCGTTCTTAAGTCCGAGTTGCTGTAAGTTGAGGGCGCCTTAAGTCGAGGACTACCTGTATATACATAGTGTATATACAGTATATTTTTTTTATTTTTTTTTGTTTAACTTTTGTTGTCCAGGGTTCTGAATGAGTGCACCCATCCCATTTGCTGTCAAAACTATTCAGAACAGTCAGAGCATAGGCAAAGAACATCTTGTGGCATGCAGCATCTGGAACAAGAAAATTGGCCATAGATTATTTAATCTTCTGGGTGATTTGCTCGATTTTAGGTAGATTGTGTGTGCTTCTCATGCAACTAGAAACATTGCTATAATTCTTTTTGTACATGACATTGCTGGTCACCCAAATGGGAAGTCTACTCGTTAAAGAATATTGGGAGACAATTTAAATAAATGTTCTAAGAAAACGAAAATCTATAAATTCCAGTTGGGTGCAGTGTTTCTCTGTTACTGTACATCACCAACAGCTTACTGCTCTGAGAAAATTGTAATAACACTGCATGAGTGGAGTGATGCTGTTTTATGTGTTCAAGTTGTTACTGTGGGACATTGTACAATAGCTCCAAGCTATGAGCTAATTTATGCATTTTTTTTAAATCGGTGTTCTACATCCTGCATTGATCCCCCACCAGCTTCCTACCTATAAAGCACAAAGGTGGTCAGCTTTTTTATTATGTGGGTTTGCAAACGACTCTCATGTACCGTATTTAGCTTCGAGCAGGAAGTTATTCTTTGGTAAATGAACATTCTACCTTAATTTAAGTGTATTTAATTATAAACGGGGATCATAATTTTGAAATACATGCGTTAACAGTTTGCACGTTGTCCTTTGGAATTTTTTTTTTTTTAATTTACTCTTTATTTATACAGGTAGTCTCACTGAGTCACGAGGACTCATTTTCAAGAGAGACCTGTTTTAGGGAGCAGATGGTGGGGGTTAAGGACCTTGCTCAAGGGCCCAGAGTGGGGCAAATGAGCGTGGATGCAGGCGTGGGTGCTTCACCTTTTCCACCCACATTTTGATGTTGTCCATCCAGGGAGTTGACCCTGCGACTTTCCGATCACGGACCCAACTTTTCCCCTCACATTGAAATTACATTGTTAGTGATGATGGGCTCTTTTATTAAGGTCTTGTCTACATAAAATCTTTTTTTTTTCTAAAGCTATTTCTTTTTGTTGTTTCTAGAAATATTCTTGTAAACATTCAATTAAATTTTAAATTCAGTTTATTTATAAAGTGCCAAGTCACAACGGAAGTTGTCTCAGAGCGCTGAACAGAAATATTCATAAATAAAAATAATTAGTTAACATTATTTATCTGAGGAGCAGACTGCTAAACATGGCATTGTATACATTAAACACAACCTAAAATACTATAGTACGGTAGTTATGCATTGGCATTTCACAATTGTTTTTTCACTTTGGAACACGAAGCTATTAAAAAAATAATTTGGGGGTTCCTAAAATGATGTTTTTGTGTAAACGTGCTCTGAGTAAGATGAATTTTTTGCAGCAACTGTTCTGCAAACTAAGTGTGCCCAGACGGCTCGCACAGTTTAGTTTTTCTATTTGGTCCTGGTCTGATTGTAACTATGGCTCGTCTGTCCTCATCACCCTTGGCATTTCAGTTACATTGGCTAAAACAGCTAACAGTGAAGCAGAGAGGAACATGCCAACAAAAAACTGGAAAACACTCAGCGAGTGATTGATTGTATGCTTGTAAAGTTGTTGCTGAGTTTGTAGGCAAGTTAAGGCAGCTCTGTTGTAGGAGTGGGCTGATTGCCTGTCCTTTAGATTGAGGTTACAAAGCTTTTTGACAAGCGCAAAATAGGGTTGTCGGTGTGTAATGTTTTTTAAATTGATTTATTTGAATAATTTGCCCGCACTGGCTTGTTTGTGTTAGCATTTACCTCAAAACACGACTCCTCAGACATCCAGATAGGTGAGACTCTGACATTCTCGTACTTTGATCCGTTTTGAACTTGGCTCATCATCACTATTGACAAAACTAACACTCTCTCATAAGTAACATATCCGAAGACTGAAATATCACTTGCGTTGTTTTTGTTTCTCTACACTCCCACCTATCCATTTTCTCTAATGGCAAATATTTAATACAATAAAAATGACAAACAAAACAATATCAACTTTGGATATTCATTTTATGTTAATACCACATTTTCTATTTATACAAATAAGTTCACAAAATACAAAAAACAATTAAAACATTTCCCAAAATAAACAGGGAAAATTTAACAGTCACACTGAAAATACTTTTGGTTATCCTCAATGTTTTCTATTTTTACAGACAAATATTCCAGTTGCATCTCTTGCTTTAAAGGCATTTTGTTGGCACTAAACTCTCAAATGTGCACCAAAATACTGTGGGTATTTTTACAGCTGTTGGCAGATGTGTCTTTGGTACATTTACCCACAAGTACACTTGTTAGGTCTTCAAGCACTCCGAGGCATGCGGGTATATTAAGGCAGTAAATGACAGTAACTTGATGTCTGCAGGTCTTTGCACAAGACAGAACTTGCATTTTGACAGCGGTTGAAAGATCTACACACACTCTCACACACGTACGCACAATGTTATTGTAGCTCCTTCTTTGTGCCATGTTTACAGATTCTGAGCTCAGCACTCAGTCTTTTTGGTAGTCTTCCAGTGGATCTCTGCAAGTCTCATTGTCTTCTATAAAAGAGTACAAACATCATGAAGTTGTGCATATGGTTTTTACATAGTTATGGTTGAGTACAAGCAGGCAAAACTAGGGTCTGCTTTGCCAAGGAGAAATTGTGTATAGCACGTCATCAAGCGTGCTATTTTTACTCAAATGAAACGTAAGACATATCCACTATTTGCTTTGCTTGTTTTCAGCCAGGCCATGAAGTGTGCTGAGTGTTTGAGCTGTAGGTAAGGGATAACAAATTTTGGTGTGTGGGTAAATTAAGAGCTTTTTGATTTTATGTCATCAAAATGAGTATATAAGACCAACTTTAAATTGGTTGAAAGACAGTGCACTAAATCAGAGGAGGTTCAGTCCATTGCTTCCCTCTGTACCTTGTTGTAATCCTGCTTCCCTTCTTCTTTTGTATTTTCAAAGCATGACATGGGCTTCGGAATGATAAAAGGGGATTTAGTCCAGACTCACATCTACTTAGACTGTCTGATATTCTAGGGGCAAAGCCTTTTGACCGACTTTACTGGTACCAAATGAGTTTTAATCTTCAAAGATTTTAATCTGCTGTTTTGTCTGTTAGTCACAAAAACTGGGATTGGGGTTTTGAGAGGGTTTTAACATTCAAAATGTTGTACTGTACAGTTAAAAAAATACAAAGAAACAAAAATAATTAAACATATATACAAAACATTTTTATCAAAACAAAGCAACACAAGAATCAGCTATTTTCTCTGAACTTCATTTTGAATCTTTAAGGTAATTCACAGCATATTCTGATCCCTTCGGGTAAGTACTGAGGAGTTGTACCATGCAGAAAAATAAAATAAAATAAAAAAACCCAGTTGCTAAGATTGTTTTTCTAGGTATTTGTGATGGAGAAAGGCACTACAAGCCTAAGTTTTTGCACAGTGTTCATAAAGAAAAGCATCAGCTTTCTGTGTGTCTTAATTCCATATTTTAGTCCATGACAACACACCATCAGTACCAGCCTTAGGACAGATTAATGTTCAAACAGTTTCATACTTTTTATGTCTTTTTGGACAATCGTAGGGCTGTAAGTTCATTGTATGCCCAGCTGGTCATTTGCCAATTGGATGGTTGATACTGTCCTCTGCTTTCAAGCAACAGTCATGTTATTCCACTTGAAGGGACAGGGCAGACAAATTAAAAGTCCTCCTTTAGATTGGAGTCTTCAAGTCCAGCTGTCAAAAGTGATAAGGCTTGTGCAAAGACATATTGTTATTGGAAATACAATGATCTTGTAGTAACAACACCTCATATTCCAGACTGCCATTTTGGACAGCAGGTTCAGGGATCACAAGTTGGGGCTGTTTGTGAGGCATCATCCCATTGTCTAGGCCATCTTTAACTCCATCCAACTCTAGCTGAGAGGGCTCACAGTCTAGCTCCATGTTTCCCTTGGACCTCTTCTTGCGTAAGTAGCACACCACCCCTACTGCTATTGCTATTAGTATCAGCAGTAATATAATGGCAGTTGCAGGCACCAGCATAGTGGTAATTTTTTGGCTTTCAGATTGGGCATTTGTCTGTGCAGTGATTAAAGGGGTCGTTTGAGCCTCAATGCAGATACTTTCCATGCCGCTGTGATCACCTAAAGGACTGACACACACAGCATAGGTGGAGTTAGGGTTTAGACCTCTGAGTCTATACTCTGGGAAGGATGCTGGGAGGTTGAGTTGATTTGGCCTGCGGTCTGACCCTGACAGATTGCTGTAAGTCAGACGAATACCCCGAATGTACGGCCGCATTTCAATGTACCGGTGGAGGTCTATCAGAATTGAAGTTGGGGTGGCTTGATGGGAGCTGAGGTCTGGTGTGTCTGTGATGAAAGTTGCTCTGGATGATTCAGCTTCAGGTGGTGAAGGAGGAAAATTGTTTTGAATTTCACAAAACATCCCACTGGTACCATATGGACAGGTGCACTCTACATGACCATGCTGATCCAGATGACAAGTACCGCCATTCAGACAGGTATTATCAGGACAGAAATGCTGTTTCTCATCTGGGTCAGTGCTGCTGCTACTGGTGGATGCAGGAGCAGGAAGTAGAGGAAAGTCATTATTGTCAGCTGGGTTGTCACTGACTCTGGGGACTTGAATAGTTTTAGTAGTAGTTGTGATGGTGGTGAGAGGAACAGTCCGGGTTGTGGTAGTAGTTTTGACAGTACTGGTGGTGATTGTAGTTGTTGTTGGACAGCCAAAATCTTTGTGCTCCAGTCTTTCTAAAACTTTTCCAGCATTGATGGGTGGGAAATGGCATCGTGTCTCTATGGTTCTCTCCAAGGTGATGCCTTGGGTTCTGAGCCATTTTGGGAACCATGCTAAGTTACAAAGACAGTTGACGGGATTTTCTGCTACTGTGAGTTTTTTCAAGTTGGGGAAGAGCTGGGTAAATGCTTCAGGTAAGCCCTGAAGACTGAGGCTACTAATGTCCAACTCCAACAGCTCCTTAAGGTTCTGCAGATCCTCAACCTTTGGAAGCTCCATTGGGTTCCCAGCCAAATTAAGGTGATACAGCCCTGGTGTCTCCTTTAGTGCTGAGGGGAAAGACTCTAGTTGATTTCCTGAAATGTCCAGCTCATGGAGATTTTTCAGACTCAGTAGAAGCTCTTTATTCAAACTGGTGAGCCCCATACCTCCCAATCTGAGGGACTCTAGGTTTGGAGTTTGAAGGTCTGGAGGACCTAAAGATGACAAGGCATTAAAGCGAAGGTCTAGCAACAGTAGCTGGGGCATTGAGAGGGTAGGCAGGGTGGTCAAAATGTTACCCTGCAGCTTGAGTTCCAGCAAGTGGTCTAAGCCATTGAAGGCTTCACGATGGATGGTTTTTATGCTGTTACTGTATAAATAAAGGCGCTCAAGCTGTGTTGCACCGTGGAAGCATTTCTCTGAAATGTGAGTGATCTGGTTGGATGACAAGTCCAAATTTTTTAAAGATGTCAAGGGCTCAAACACCCTATCAGGAAGATGGGTCAATTTGTTCTGACTGAGGTCCAGCATTTCCAGTTTCACTAGACCATCAAAGTCCTCAGCTTTAATGCCTTCAATCCCATTGGAAAACAGATAGAGGCTTTGTGTGGATGAGTCCACTCCTTGGGGAAAGGTAGAGGAATGCCTCTGGAAACATAAAATGGATTCCATCGGCATGCAGGAACAGTCTTTTGGGCAATCTTTGGAAAAGGTACCATCAGGAAAAAGCAGAAGGAGCAGAAAAGGCATCAGTGGACTCTGGAAGATCTTCATTGTGTGGAGTAATTCTTTCTCCATGTTCCACCTAAAGTAAGAAAGAAAAACATTATTAATTACCATGAATCAAAAATATTTAGTGAATGATTGTAAATAGGATACAACAATGCAACACATAAACTGATGCCTCTGTCACTTGTTAAGATCCAACTAAAATCACACATAAGTTTACAAGTATCTTTGCAAGAAGACAAAATGTGTGACCAATGCATCACAACACAGAATTTCTGTTAACATGGATTTTCACTTTGGTCACAGAAATTTACAAAACCAACTAGACATTTTTTATTTAGATATTATTTTTTACTCCATTTATTGAAAAGAGGTTACTATCAAAGGTACAAAGCTGTAATTAAAGAGATGGTTTTCTCATACGTTCTCTGAAACAACAGGGCTTAGCAGCAACATGAGGCTTCAGAGGGAGTAAAAAATAAGATAAAGTGAAATATAACATAAAAATAAGTTTTGCCAATTTTTCTGTCTCTCAAAAGCCTATTAAAAGTAATCAAATGCCCTCTCTGAATGAGTAACAATAAAACTACCCTTTCACAGTTTTGTGAAATCAGTGTCTTCTTTGTTTGGTTGTTCGTGCGCCATACTGCACATAGCTAAGCCTCCAGAGATGACACTGTTAGCTTTCTAAACTTGGAAAAACAGTTGATTATCTGAAACTGCCTTCCCACCTATAGATGCTAGATAAACAACATAATTTCTGTAGTTTTCCACACTGATGGCCTGTAATACTAGTCAAACAAGTATCCCTACCACTATAGGAAGAATGAAATATACTAATGAGAATAGATCACGGAAAAAAATTGTGTTTTAAGCCTTTTCACTTGAGTCCAAGCCTTCTAAAACAAATGCCATGGTGAAGTGTCAGCACACTACTTCAAAGGATGATGGATTGGAGAGGGAGAGAGGAATGAGGGAGATAAAGACAAACTAGCTGCAGACAAGAGTCTGTGCAGCACTTTATCAGCTGCTTCTATCAAGCACGACGGCCTTGTGCAATGAAGCAACTTGTGTATCTGTTGTTCGTTGCTCCTTTTTAGGCAAGGTGTCAGTAAAAAACGTTTCATTTTCCTTCATTAGTAAAAACATTTTTGCACAGTTGGCTCAATGTGATTTTCAATTCCTCTGCTGATCCACAGTCATATTTAATGTGCTTTAATAATTGGGGCAAGGAAAGCATTTTACTGTGTCTGTCTAAACATTTGTGACATCCTGTTTTAAAGGAAGCTTTATTGATGGTACAATTGTTGTTCTCGGTGCTCCATAAACAGTAGCTAAAGTGGAAGCTAACATTGTTGGGACCCACAGTTTTACACAAAGAGAGAAAAAAACTGAATAATCTGTTTTCACACTGCTCACCTGGAGTTGAAGCCCATTTCACCAAAATATTTAGGTGATATTGCTGGGCGTGCTATGTTGTTTTTTTTTTTCCTTAAGTTACATTTTCCTATGTAAATTTTTACTAGTATAACATGTAAATAACCCTTTAGACATGTAATGCAGCTAGTTTGTAGTTTATCTTTATGCTAGGGTCAGTGAACATATTTGTTAGAGAGGTATTACATTTCTGTTGTATTGTTAATGATGAATTCAATTAAAAAAAATAAAGTTTGTTCAGTTGTTATTTTCTAAATAAGTTGCTGAAAATCACATCTTGTTGCTGTAATGTTGTGCTTTGTCAGTTTTGCCATCCTGTCAATAAAAAACGTTGAACGTTAATAAAACATGTAACAGAAAACAATTGATCAAAAAGGACGTCCCTCAACTTTAATCCTATAGGAAACAACACAAATCGCATCAAACTGAGGACTGGAAAGAATTGCAATAACAAGTACGGTATTTTTCCTCTCTGTTTTACCATAATTTAGATTTCTTATTGCTTTATCTTGAAAATTGTATTCCTTTAATTTGTCAGCGCTTTAGCTGCCAAATATCAGCTTTTTCAGCAGGTCACTTGTTGTTCATCCACATCAGTGAAGTCAACCTGAACCTTGGGGCCTGATTAAACAAAACAATTCACATTTTAGAATAAGCACCTGCCTGCACCATGAAAACACACGCAACATTTGCAAACCATAAAAAAACAATTATTTGTTAATGAAAACCCTTACAGAAAAACATAATGATCTGAAAGAAATAGTTTGCTACTGGTTACAGATGAATGAGTGGTGAAAAATTGCATTTATCTCAAACTAGATAAATTACCTGTGGTAGTATGGGGGGAAAAAATCCAAGCTATGCACACTTTGCTTGTTCTTTTTAGGAGTAGAATAATCCTAGTCATTAAAATAAACACTTGAGCCACAGACTCAAAGAGCAGCCAAAGCTCTTATGGTCTCCAATACACTGAGCTCTGAAAATATGGAAGTGTGGATGAAAGGGGAGAAAAAAGTGCGGCAGCTTGACTGTATTTGTGTATAGATCTAGAGAAAATAAAGAGATTTAGAAAGACAAACAGGAGATTAAAGGAGTTGGGAAAAACAAACAGTTGAAAGATATGCAGATTGTCTTGGGTTTTGATATCACGGTGTGTGGGGGGTATGCTGCGTTTCAGTTTTAAGTAGCATGGTGTGTTTTTGAAAACATAGAGGGTGTAAAGTGTGGATATATATGTATATATATATACTGTATATATATATACTGTATATATATATATATATATATATATATATACAGTATATATATA
>JARVGS010000472.1:19295097-19313607 GCA_031762315.1 Hypsolebias antenori | reverse complement strand
TATATACAGTATATATATATATATATATATATATTTTTTTTTTTTTTTTGGGGGGGGGTAAAATTTGAAGAGGTTGCATCCAATGATGTTGGAAATGGCTTGAAAAAAAAACTAAAGAGAAATCCTATTTTGTTTAGCAATGCATGGCCAGAATTGTGTAAAGAAGGTCAAAATATACAAAAACATCAATCAGCTCTGAGGAATGAGCATACCATGGAGATAAAACTGAGACTATTTTTCCAAGAACCCTACTGTGGTATTTCTGCCGTAGCATCCCTGGGGCAGAATGTTTATTTGAGTATGTCTCATTCCAAACTGAGCCAAGCACATCTGATAACCCTGCAGAGGAGAAATTTGGTGGAGGTGGACAGGGAGGGACTCAGCCTCTGCACACTGCCAGATTGCAGATAAAACTGGAACTGGAATAGTTGGGTTCTACTGTTTTCTTTCTCTTTGGCTGCAACTGACTTGTGCTGATGAGTGGCTCAGATAAGGCGCAGCTGGGTGCATCATTTCTGTGTGGATCCAGGTTGTAAAGTTGTGGTGGCTGATTGCTCCGAGTGGAGGTGCAGAGCAGAGAGAGGTAGTACAAAGACTTGTAATCCTGCACTTGGAGTCATACCCCCTCCCATTTTGTCTTCCTCCTCCCTTCTTGGGCTGCAATTTCCTTTTCTCAACCCTGTGCACTTGAAGCATTCCTAAAGCAGGCAGAAGCTGAGTTTGAAAAAGTGAGTTTGACTCTCATTGGCATTTCAACACTTACAGGAAGCATTTTTGGATTTATAAACCAAAAGACTGGACAGAGACCAGATCTGAGTGTATGAGTTACTTTGGGATAATATTAAAACAAAACGTGTCTGTGGAAGAAAATGGCGGTGAAAACTTTTGTAGACAAAGCCAGGAGAACTACTTTGCTTAACACTAAGTGACGGACTCGATCAATGCTTTGAAAAGAAAAAGAAGCAACAAGAAGAAACATAAGGGATCATCACAATGCCACTCAGCTTAAACTCAGTTTTTGTCTTTTTGTCTTAAGAAAACACAACCAAGGGAACAGCAGAGATAAGACAAGGTCTCTGTCAGCAGAGGCTCAGATTGAATGAGACCTGGCTTTTGGAGATTGAAGTGGGATTCAGCAATTAAATCCTTGCAGCCTAAAGGGTCAAGAGTCCTTGTCCTCAGAGCTGAAGGCCACCACTGAGGGGCTATGACAGTGTGTGGACAAGCTGGCCAGAGACTAAATAGGTGTGCAATGCCAACTAGCTGTTCGAGATAAGGCTGCACACTACAGAGCGCATACTCCCACTAAGGAGGCTTTTATTTCAGGGTTCATTATCTTCTAGAGCAACAATGCTTGTGATATGTGCATGATGTACAGCGTTGATGGTCTGAAAGTTCATCCTATCCCTTTTCAACCATCTGTGGAGTCTGTGCCACCAGCTGGATTTTGTTATCTGCAAGCATGAAAAAGGGATCAAGAGAGAGTTGGGAAGGTGGAACAAGTGATTTGTAGAATATCCAAAGTTGAAAGACTACTTGAGAAGTAACAAAGGAGAGAACTGACAGCAGACACATGTAGTGCAGTTATACATATGAAAATGTCATGCAAACCAAAGACTGCTGGTACACATGTAATACAGGGACATGTTTTTAAGACATGAACTAATTTATCTTTTATGCGGCGTTTCATTACTGAACATACCAGTCAGCCTATATTAGATGAGCTAATTTAACATCCTGAATTTATTTAAACGGGCTAGAACTAGGAAACAGATGGCACTCTAACCTCTAAAATACCAGCACATGATTTTTTTAAATTTAAAATGAACACATCAAAGATCTAAGAAAGCTGTGTGTTACTGAAGCCACTGGTAACCTTGTGAAATAACAATGAAAAAGGAAACCCTATACTGTATATGTTTCACAAGGGATGCAGTTACAGCCCAGGACATTCTTGTAAAAGAGATTAATAATCTCAATGGATTTCTTGCGTAGTAAAGCAAATGTTTAAATAACGTAAAAACATCAAGATTAATAAAGTGGGTAAACATAAATATAAAAATTAAGATGAGACGAACCATGGTAAATAACTATAATGATAGTTTTACAACGACTGTCACTGATAACACTCATCTTGAAGCCAGTAAATCACTGCTGTTCTCTGTAGTTGTGAGGATGGGGATTGAGGGGTTAGTGGTTCAGCAATGTGCTACAAACAAAACTTCCACCTGGTTTCAGTCAGACCACAAGAAAAGACTATTTTATAGCCACATTCACTCTAAAGCACCTCTACTAGTACTATATGATGTTACAAATGGTTGTTTCTATAATGAACACCAAAAACCACTTTATTGGGTCACTACGGGGCTGCCTTTTTTCTAACTTTAATTTACTTTCCCTTCTTTTTCTTCTCCTTTTTTGGGGGGGCTGTCTACTTTTTTATGCGTATCCTAATTAGGCAGCTCTTTTAATGTTGAGATTTACTGTTTGAGCTTTGTCTATTATGTGGACATTGTGGAGCAGTACCATTAGAGCTTGCAGCTGGATAAAATGAAAAAGAACATAATTTACAGAGCAGAGGTTAATGTGAGGGTGGGTGCATGGAAAAACTCAAAGCGTGCACATTTGCAGCGCTAAAATGAAGCTCAGGGCAACTTAGTGCTTTGTGATACAAGCAAGTATTTTGGCAGGTCTTATCGGCTAAATTGGTGTAAAATATTAGCCCAATAGTTGCAAAAAATAACTTGAAAGTGAAACTGTCGTTCATCTAGCCATATAGTCCCAGTTCAAAAGGTAGAAAAGCCTGCAGGCAATCAAGACATGGAGCAAGTCCTTTGGGTCAGAGGTTAGGCTCAGATTAGTGTTTCCACTGCTTCGTATTCTTTGTCTTTTGTTGTAACTGTGACCCAGACGACAAAGATAACAGGCCCTGTTCGACATGGGTACACACCCAGCTCCAGTTACAATCATATCCACCTGAGTTTTGCTGTTCTCCATCTCCACAACAGGTGCTTTTATCCACTCCTCCGGGGCAACACGAAACCCTAAACTTCTGGAGTGTGTCTGAGTAAACGATACGACTCGTGCCAAAAAAGTTAGTGGGGACCGAGACCGGAGCGCAATGTCTGCAACTGCGTGTCTGCAGTCTATTTCCAAGCTTAAGAGCAGAGAGAGGTCAGGAAATGCAAGTTCTAAAAGGAAATGTGGGCTATTTCCTTAAGTTTTAATTCTGGAGGGTGTGAAAGACGGTTTAGTAGATCTGACTCTGTTTTTATAAAGGCACACTGGAGGGGAGTAAGAGTGTTCTGAGATTAAATCTATCATTTTTTTCTGTTCTTTCTTTCTTTTTCTGTCTTTCTTTCTTTCTGCCTGTCTGTCTGTCTTTTATTTATTTGCATATGTATTTACTCGTTTTTTTCCTAGAAAATGACACGTCTTTCATCAGCTCATGTGCCCTTTGGCCCTTCGAGGACAGAAACTCACCGTCACCTTTCTTTCAAAGATCTGCACATCTGCCCGAGACCTTCATCACAAGACAGTCTCACATTACACAAAGCGAGAGGGTTCCAGTGCACCACTGACAACCTGCGCTTTGATCCATTTTCTTAAAGTGGTGTTTACACACACAGCCTTTGTCAGCCTTGTGCCTCACATCTCGTGTTCATTATTTTCAGTCAGACACAACAAACCACAACACTGTAGAGGTCACAGCTTGCCGAGTCCAAAAGCTCAGCATCACCAGGACATAGTAGATCCTGGTGTCACAAATCTAGCATTGGCTTTTATATTTTCATATCCAGTTTCTGACTATCCATACCTTCCAGGGACACAAATTTATTGTATTTTTTTGGCACCGTTTTCCGAAGTGCTCTGCTCTTAGTGTGGACAAGCAAAGCAAACAGGTCTCGGGCAGAATGAGGCAAGTTAAAGAAAACTGCTTTGACAGTGTTCAAACCACTTGAGAGGACCTGCAGGGACAGAGGCAGGACATTGTTTGGGCTGTATGTATGTTTGGGCTTTTTAAAGTGGCTGGATGGACCAGTTGGATGAGTCAGCCACAAGCCTACAGTTACATTTGCACGCCGACACTCAGCCTTCCTGAATGACAGTCATTCCATTTGCCGCATGACCACGATTCTAGTTTGTTTCTTGGTCATTATGATGATTACCTACTTGATGTTATACACCATTCAAGCTCTTCATACTTTATGTCTTAATTTTACTAATAGAAATCTTTAATACTAATACTTCTCTATTATTTACCAGCAAATCAGGATCCTCAGAGATCAGAGAGATTTAAAAGGAAAATCATCATAATAGTACAACCCTACATTATCTCTGTTCCTCTCATTTTCATCAAAAGGAAAGTGACTGTGGGACTATAACTATGGTTTTGACACCGTTTCACCTCATTTTCTTGCAACAACGCTGTGTAAGGGTTCAAAATGCATCGGAGGGTGTGTGAGTCAGGCAGCGAGCAGGCACCCTGCATGCCAGTAAGACCGACTGACTGGCAGACTGACTATCCTGGTTAAACAAACAGTGTCACACGTACTGACTGATGAGCCACTAGCACATTATCTGTTTGCTTGTTTGCTCGTGCATCTGTAGGTTTGAATCATATTTGCACTGTTTAAACTTTTTTTTTTTTAAATTTAAACATGCTGGTCACCTTTACTGACAATCCACACCAGATTCCAAGAAGATACATTTGTTTTAACAGGAGCACGTCACACTGCTAACAGGTGGCAGGCATGTATATATCTCTAAAATCTTGCTCTTTGCAGTTGTTTTTCTCTCAGGTTTGTTCCTGACAGGAGAAAGACTGGAATCTACTAAAAGTATGTCTCCTCCACCTGCCAAAGGCCTCGTTCAGAGGGTTCATTAGGCTGGAGAAGGCTCACAGCTGCTGTGTTAATCAGTGATTCTGACAGTGAACAATCAGCTGGTGTGATTTAATAAATGTATTTAGATTTTAGACACTCATAGAGCATATGGGTTGACTGTGTGCAGATATTTAAGGCCAGAGCACACATGATGCGAAGGTATTATTAAACATGGCAGCAGTAGGTTTTTTTTTTGTCGCAAAACCTTCATTTAAAGGCAGTGTACCTGTTTTTCAGGCCCCCAACCCCACACCGCCGCCTCCTCTATGACTTACTGTTTAAGATTGTTCTTGTCGCTATGCCCTGCAGCTTTCTTTCTTAAGAAAAAAAAAAAAAAAAACTCAGACATGTGCCACACACACAAGATAAATGTGAGCTGAAGATTTCTGGTGCTGATTACAATGTCACAAAGGAATTTATTGTGAAACTGCTGCCTGTGTTGGTCCCACGCCAGCACTGGGGGAAGTTTGCCGGCAAGCCAGGAGTCAGGCGGTGCAGTTTACTCCGCCGCCAACTAACATACCTTTTGACCGCAGCTTGAGGTACCCCCCTTAGTGTAACCTTTTGAACCAAAATGTTGTCTTGTTTAGTAAAAAGTGTTTGTTCAGCAACTCAGAACACATTTAATATAATAGATTCTGTCAATGGTTTCTATTCTCCACGATATTAGAGAAGAAAATTCATAATGATTCAAACCTTAGCTTTTCAGTTCATCAGATAAATGACAAAAATGTGAGCCCCATTATTATAGTTTTTACCTGCCTTTTTTGCCTGTGCCAACATCTGGCGGAACAGGTGAGCCTGCCTTCCTGTGGGGTGTAAAGACCTCTGTCAGCAACAATCCATTATGGTGTCACTGGCTTTATACAGTTTGCCTCCAGCAGGTGTGTGCACTGCCTGAAGCTTCCCTAACGTTAGCCCAAACAAGATGAGGGAGAAGGGAAGCAAGGCGCTAGAAGTGGACGGATAAACATATGAGCCTGCGTTTTTCGAAAACCGTTTACACCTGAAGAATTCAACTCTGTAGTTTTAACATTTGAAAAGCCGACCATCAAAACTGGATAAAAATTCATCGTTTTTCTTCAAATGATCTGCTAATGTTGTCAGATTTTTGTATTAAAGAGAAACTCGTTGATAACCATGGAAAGAAACCCATTTGTTTCTAAAAGCACTGCAAAGGTTTTACAAGATGATCCAAAATATATTTGATTTGGACCTAAACCATACAAAGCCATCACTGTGGTCCTTTAAGAATTGCTTCATGCTGGCAAAATATTCAAGCCTGTTCACCAGATAAAGCGAGATAGGGCCCCTTTGTTCAGTTATTGACCCAGATCCTTCAGTACACATGATGTGTTTGTCACACTTTCAAGGCAGAAGAAATAAATGATGCTTTGTTGGCAGCAAATTGTATTTCGTCTGCAGGAAGAGCAAATAGTTTGCTCTGGTATATTTCTTCAAGTGAGTGAAGCAGATTCTTGAGTCGTACAACGAGCAGTGTGTACACCTACATGTTTGCTCACACATGTGTGGTCTGCCTTAATACGCCGCTGTCGATAAGTTTGTACAAGCGTGCCGTAGAGCCACAGTATGCAAATATCTTGGAACACCCTTGTTTGCTCTTTCATGTTTACTTTGAGGTTGAAATATTAACATTATTAACTGACAATTATTCACTGATGCTTTGCTGCATCAATAAGGAATGTTTAGCTTAAAACTAGATTCCTCGAGGATTCAGTCTCGTCACATGTTTACATTTATTAACGTCACGTTGCAAATTATCACCCATCTGGAAAAAGATGTTTTGAAGATGCAAAGAGTGTAAGAGTGTGCTGCAATCCAAGGAAGTCTCTGCAAGCGTTGCTGCCAAAGCTCTTCAAGCAGAAACTCAGTGTTGACACTGAAGCATCGCAAATAATTTACAGCAGAAATGCCTCGCACAAAATCTGAGGAATGTGGGCACGAGTTTCGGCTGAAAATCAATAACAGGGAAACTTCACGGTTCCATCTTTTTTTAAATTTATTTATTTTATTTTTTTTTTATTTGTCATTTTTACTGTGGAGGGCAGGACTCGGCAGAAGAGGTAGACAAGAAGAAGGCAATTAGCAATATGTGTGTCCAGAGGCTCGCAGCAACTGTCGGTGTGTGTGTTTGTCTCTACAAGTCCACAGTCCCTGTCACAGCTCATTGACAAGTAACGCATCTTAGAGTCAGGATGAAGGCTGAGGGGGTCGTGGGGGGGGGGTGGGGGGGTGGGCATGTAAAGTTGAACAGATGATCAATCATGAACTGACAGCAAACTACCCAAAACAAGAGATTTTTTTTTTTTTTTTTTTTACAAAAACGACATCTCTTAGAGCAAATATTAAAGAAATGTAGCTTTTTTTTTATTATTTTTGAAAGATTTGCACGCTGAATCCAAGCGAAGTCAAATCATTTCCAAACATTCAAGTAAAAATAATACTGTGTGAGTACTATTACTACAACAATTTAAGGTCTAGCAAACACATTGCATGCTACGTTTCATGCCGCAGTTTTAAATGAACACCATTGTATGATGGGGAGGAAGAAGGAACAGATTTATAGCTGTTTTGGTCAAATCTTATGCAATCTCATGAGATAATAAAATGTTTTGTTTGATCTGTTGCACTTCAAGTTGGATTCAGGAAGTATTCTCCACGGCTAGCACAATATTTTATCTTAGTATCTGTAAAGTTGACTGAGTTGTAGCCATTTTTGTATATGTGCCAGCCATCTTGAACAGGGCTGACTCCAAAAGATAACCAGTTGTAGAGGCATGACCAGTGCTTACATTCTGTGAGTTTCATTAAACTCTGTCTCCAGGTTTACAAGCTACCTGTAGTGCTACAGAAAAACACATGCTGACATGTGTAAAAGCGTTTTGTAGCGTGATCAAATCCCTGACTGGTTACATAATCATTCTGCAGCTTCAAACATCAGCCTTAAATGAAGTTGATGGAATGAAGGCATTTCAGAAACTTCCTCAAGTGTCTCTGTTTGTTTTTTTCTCGCTGTCCGAAACCCTCTGCAACATCTCTGTATCACTGATGTGTGTATTAAAAGAGCTGCTCTTATTTTCCTGCCTGTTTTAACAGCCTCAGACTCAAGTGAAGAGACAGCGTGTTGGAGTCAACACAATAAAAACTGTAAAACAAGTACTTTAGAAGCCTATTGTAACTACAGGTAGTCCTCGACTTAAGGCGCCCTCGACTTACAGCAACTCGGACTTAAGAACGGGTGTGCTAACATACATTTTACATGTATTTCCTCGACTTACGGCAAAAATCCGGACTTACGAACGGGTTTGCAGCGCAGTATAATGAGTTCCGACTTACGTTAAAATCGAGTTAAGAACGGTTTGTAGGTACGGAACCCGTTCTTAAGTCAAGGACTACCTGTATATGCAATTATATTTTAGCTTGTGCTTGTGTGTACAAGCAATTGTTACCTTCTGACAATTTCATGAAAATCCCAGAAATAATAGGTTTCGATCCAGAGCCAATAAATTAAATATCACGTGATTCAGTTTGATCGCTGCGACCCATATATTGTATGTGAGGACTAATACAAAATATAGCTTTATTGCCACGTGATAACTTTTCAGCCTTAACTCCTTGTGTTTTAGTCTCCACTACAACCGATGTATGTCATAGACCCAGAATGTATTGTGCTGGTAAAATATGTCCTTAGGTGAAAAATGTAGTAAACATGTAAAATTTTTAAAGTAATTAGGAGTTTTCACATGTCATAAACAACAACTTTTGGTAGACATCAAAGTTCATGCTCAATCATCCAGGTCCAATATTGGTCAATCAGGTCACCTGGACAAGTTTTTTTTTTCTTTTCTTTTTTTTGTGGAAAGAAGTTTCACCCTCTATCCGGAGGGCTTCATCAGTCTGAGGAGTCCCAAGTAAAATGTCTTCCCCATTAAGCAGTACACTCCTTTAGTGGACCAACCAGTTTGCTGGTGACAAGATGGTTTCTGGAGCTGTCCTGTCCCCCATCGACTCCTCCAAGGCAGGCAGCTACAGCCAAAGTGGTTCAAGATATGAAAGTTCATGCTAAATCATCCAGGTACAAAATTCAACAGTCAATCAGGTCAGCTGGACAGTTTCTTTTTTGTGGAAAGATGTTTCACGCTCTATCCGGAAGACTTCATTAGTCTGAGGAGTCCCTTAGTTGAGTCCCCCCTTAGACCCTCTTAGTCTTAGTCAACAGGGGACAGGACAGCTCCCAGAAACCATCTTATCACCAGCAAACTGGTTGGTCCATTAAAGGAGTTTACTGCTTTGTTGGGAAAACAGCTTACTTGGGACTCTTGATGAAGCCCTCCGGTTAGAGGGCAAAACGTCTTTCCACAAAAAAGAAACTGTCCAGATGGCCTGATTGACCAGTATTGAACTTTTAATAGAATAAAGCAATAACGCATTAAGGTCAATATGTGCAAGTTGTCAAAGATCCATTTAACAATAGGCAACATGGACTTATCAATATTGCTTTTAGTTATTGGGTAATCTTCACACCAACAACTTTGACAGTTTTTATGTAATATTAACATTTCTTTTCAAAGCAAAGCAAATAAACACAAATTACTGAATTTAAGGGAAGGAGGAAGGGAAGTCTGAGTTTGTCATCATTGTATGTTCCCATAAAACAGTAAAACTGGTTCTCTGCATTTAACCAATTGCACATGAGATACACCCAGGTGGAGCAGTGGGCAGATAAGTACCTGGGGAGCAAGAAGGGATTAGGTGTCTTGCTCAGAGACACCATGACATGTGGGAATGGCTGGGAGTCAAACTGCAACGTTCTGGTCCACGTCGGCTGCCCTACCTCTACCCCATCTTAAGTGAAATGCATCAGAGTTTTAAGTTGGATAAAATATCCTTTCATTATCTACTCAAAAAGAGCCACACACAAAGACAGCAAAATAGTTTTTAATCCAGTTTACTTGCAAGGGCAGACGTTCGCACCGGCTTACACAGATGCTACATTGAAGCCCCATTTGTCAAGATATCCAACAGGCAGTGTATAGGAAATGTTTTTCGACATGCTTATCAGCACGATGACCTCGGCCTCTTAGACTCTGCGTACAGGCTCCCTTTTGAGAGAGAACAAGAACTCTCTGATCTCACACATACATGGTTTAACGTTAATTTAACATTAGCAGTGATAAACCTTCCCCTAAGTTCCCCTGACATTTTACTTGATACATAACTAGCAGCAAATGTTGCCATAAAAACTTGTGCTGTAAAATATACATTGGACACGTTTAGTGTGACAGTAGTATCGCAAAGGTTTGCAGTAAACTGTAGGCATAGCTTGCCTTCCAGTAAGACATTTGACCACCATGACAGACCATATAGAAGACAGATTTAGGAAGAGATGCTAGCACACATGGAAAATGTTAGGAACGATGTAAGAACCAAGTGAAAAAGTGGGCAAAATGTGGCTTTATGGTAAATGGACTGTACTTACGGTACATGGTGTCTTTCTATCTGATCAAGATACTTAAAGCTCTTTACACTACAAACTGTGCCTTCATTTACCCATTCATACTGCACTCTACTAGATCTATACAAAGAATAATCATTGCTTTATTACATTCATACACCTATGGGACACACATTGGAGGCAATGAGGGGTTCAGTGTCTTGACTAGGGACACTTCGACATGTGACTGCTGGTGGAATAGAACCCCCAACTCTCACATTGGAGGACGACTGCTCTAACCACTCAACCTCTCAGCAAATATTGTTATCAATAGGCATGCATGTTTTCCCCTGTACCGTAGCTTCCTTACAGCTTCAGCTGTGGCAAAGATCTAAAGACTCACTTCATTTTAGGTTTGAACATCTTTGTTGTCAACTGTAGTCAAACTATATTAAGTTTGAGACATTTTTTATGCATGCAGACAAAAAAAATCAAGGTCTAATCTCAGTTTGCATGTCAGGCTTCTGTGTAAAGCCAGATCTTTAGCTGTGACTGCTGTTAGAAAATGTTTTCTTGTGTCTTGTTTCAGAGAACGGGGCATTCCACTCGGACATTTGGCAGACTGGCCCATGGTGTGTTGTCAGTATGAGCTTCACGTCAGTTCTGTTTGCTTCTACTGTAGTATGTTTGTGTTCTTGTGTTAAAAATGTAACTCGGTGGTTTATATTTTAACGCTAGTTTGTTTTTGCGTTTCTGTTTAGCTGCATACAAGTGGGTTTTGTGATCCACCCCCACAAAGCAGTATTTCTGCTGCTGCGTCTCTGTATAAATGTTTAAGAGGAAAACACCTAACCTCAGTGCTTTATGGAGTCTTATTTGGCAAAAATTCTCGCTTTTCTTGACTCAAGTCAAAGTCCGAAACCAAATCCTATTTGCAACACCACTGAAGTTATAAAATCCCTTGTAATTATGTTGCTGAGTCAATTTCCCTGCTTGGTGTGCAAGCTGTTTATGTTGATTTGGTACCACCGTTTGTTGCGCTGGCTTTCTTTTCATTAGCTTCTGGAATGATCTAATAAGGATCTGACTTGATGTGAGGTGCAATGAGGTGCAACCTGTTCTGTGGTTGTCGTCCTCCTCCTCCACAGGCTCTCTAACCAGTAAACGTATCTGTCAGCCGACCGGCGGTTTGGCCGCTGATTGTAGGGTCTAATGGGTACGAAGAGGATTGGTCGTGTGGGTGAGAGGGATGCTGGTTTCCATAGTAACGGTGCTCTCCCGTCTGCCCTCTCTTGCTGCCACTATGGAAGCGAAGTTTTCCGCTCCTGCCGAAAACAAAGCTATGGTAAACCTGCTTGTCTTGATTCGTATACTGCCCCGCCCAAAACATCTATCCATCCATTCACCTGTTCCTGACCCTGCATCCTGCGTTTTTTTTTTTTGCTCTTTGTGGTTTCTGTATCCTTTTGTTTTTCTTTTCATATTCCTTTATCTTTAATTTTTTCCCTATTAAACATGGAACACGCCACACTGAGTTGTCCTATGTTTGTTCTTCATGAAGTTTTGATTGAATCTACAACTTAATATAGTTCAGTTGCATGTATTATCTCTACTTGGGCTTAAAAAAAAAATCAAATTTAAGATTTTGTAAATGGGAAATTAGTACGTATAATCTGTTAAGAGTTTGTTTTATTATACACTGATGTTTCAGAGAGTATCTTTTCCAAACCAAGTCTTGTTTAAGGTTATGCTTCAATTTCAGTCCATGTGGTTTAATCTAGGAACTCAAAATACGTATAGGAGTTTTCTAGGTCCATTCCAAATTACAATTGTTGTATAATTCTGATTTACTAATTTCAAAATCCAATTTCTCTCAAGAAACTATCATTACAACTTAAAATTATATGGATAAAACATATATTTTTAAATTTTCGGACTGAGATATTTTTTATTTTTTTAATTATTATCATTATTATTTTTTTTACATTATCCTCCTGAGACACTGGGTCCTCAAATGAGGACATTGATTTTTTAATTATTTTTTATTTATTTTTTTAGAGAGCTGCTTATCATAAAAAGCTGAAATTTAGATTTGAGCGTAATTGGGGCCTTCTGACCCCAATTTACAAAGAAAAAATATAAAATACAAAAATAAACATACTGTCCTCATATGAGGACATCTGTTTTTTTTCTCCCAAAACTACTTCCTGTACCATGACAGAGTCTAGTTATTTAACTTATTAGGTCCTACTAATCCCATTTACCTTGGAGAATGAGAAAATGCACGCCAAACAAAAGCTTGGGTCTCGGTGTTAATCTTATGTGATTAAGGAATATTTTACGATAAAATATCATTTTGTCATTTTAAACCTACAAATATAATCCTGGTTGCTGGAATGTTTGAAAAGAAATTACATTCATTTCCTTTAGTAACCTATGGTTAACCAGATTATATGTTGTTTATTTGTTTACATACTTTATGAAATAAAAGTTTACCTGATTACAAGTATGCTTTCTTAAGTCCAATATATTTGTGAGAAAAAATAAAAATTTATTTACTATTTAGTAGGGATGCACAATATTATCGGCATGGTATCAGTATCGGCCGATATTAGCGATAAAGTTAAATATCAGACATCGACCATTCCATCAAACTAACTCACCAATATAAAAGGCACTGTTTTTTTAATATATATTATAAATGTATAAAGTGTTGTTTAATTTTCACCCCCCTTTTTGTCATCTGAATTTGTTAGCAGGTCAAACTGACAAAGACCATGCAGAATAATGTAGTATTTTAATTCCACAGCAGAGAAAGCTATGTAATCTCTGTAAGTAGGTCTAGGGGGAAAATATCAGTATTGGTTATCAACCAAATATGTTTTAACATATTGGCATATCGGATATCAGCTAAAAATCCAAATTTTGTGCATCTCTACTATTTAGATGTTTAAATCTGGCTTTATGGGTCCTATTTTCAGGTTAAGCTAAAAAGGCTCACCTTCTGATCAATCATTGCATCAGTACTTTGTTGAAACATCTTTTTCACCTTTTACTTCAGTCTGCCTGTCCCATTATGTTCCACCCTCATTTCTCCTTTTATGAATGTGTAACAATTATAGTTGTTAGTTATTGTTTTTATATTTTTTAGACTCTGAGACAACTGAGGATGAGACTACAGAACCACAGATGGATACCAAACAAGGGCCCGGGAAGCACCAAGAAAAAGTCGGACGAAAAGGTCCCTCAGGTATTTACAGATAACAGTTGACATTTTTTTTGCTGTTTGTTTGTTTGTTTGTTTAAATTCCTAAACTTTTATGGCTGCAAGCCGGCACTATTTGCGAAAGATGTTCCAGAGTGCAGTGCTGGCAAATTCAAAACATTTATTATAGTGTCCAGGCAGATTTAATGCAGCGCCGGTGTCCCTGCCAAAAACACACTTGTACAAAATGATGTTTGGATGTAGATTGATAGATTTAATGGAGACTGTTTTCTGCTTGTACCACAATGCTTGTCAGATGGAATCCAATACTGGAGAACGTAGTAATCCCCCAGGGTGTGATACAGCAAGGTGACACACTGGCCTAGTTTTCAGCAGGAACCAGTTTGTGTGGCTCCACTGAGAAGGTACAACAAGAAGAACCAAGACTTTATCTGCTGTATAATTTAAGGTTAAACAACAAGACTCTAAAAGCCATGACAAAAACAGAAGAAGTAATGACTTTAATGAGAATTTTATTTTTTAGAGCTCTACTTTAAAATAAAAGACTGTTGTTGTCTCATATTGGATTGAGAAGTTGAACTGTATGTTTTGTTCAATGGCCCATCTGTAGAAACCAGGGCAGTTCATACAAAAACACCTATGGTTCTTATTTTTGGACAAAATCTATTTTTCAGGTAGCATGGTGGCACAATTGGTAGAGCCGTCAATTCCCAGCGAGAAGGTTGCATGAACGAATCCTGACTGGGAACCTTTCTGGGTAGAGTTTGCTTGTTGTCTCCATGCATCAATGGATTTTTACTGGCCACCTCGCAATGACCCAAAACATACGTTAGGCTAATTGATAACTCTAAATAGTGCTCTCCATTTATGATATTTTTAGAACACATGACTACGACTGTGCAACACTCTGGGGCGGCTGTGGTTGAGTGGTTAGAGCAGTCGTCCTCCAATGCAAGAGCTGGGGCTTCGATTCCACCAGCAGTCACTTGCCGAAGTGTCCCTGGGCAAGACACTGAACCTCTCATTGCCTCTGATGTGTGTCCCTTTGGTGTATGAATGTGATAAAACACTGATTATTCTTTGTATAGATCTGGTAGAGTGCTGTATGAATGGGTAAATGATGGCACACATTGTAATGTAAAGCACTAAGAGTATCTTGTTAAGATAGAAAGGTGCTACATAAGTTCAGTCCATTTACCATTTATCCCTTATTTTAAGACAACCCCTCATAGCAGCCCATATACCATACCATACCATACCATACCATACCATACCATACCATACCATACCATACCATACCATAACATAACATAACATAACATACTATAATACATGTATACCATAACATACTATAATATACCATAACATACTATAACACAACGTAACATACCATACATAACATAACATACCAAAACATAACATAACATAACATAACATGACATGACATAATTTACCATTCAATACCATGCCATATAATACCTTACCTTACTTTAAATTGCCGCACAACACCACACAAGCTTTATTTTTAAAGCACTTTAAGCAACCACAGAGCCAAAGTGCTGTGCAATCAATAAAGCACAATAGCAGTCACATTGCATAATAAAGGTCTAAAAAGCAAATTAAAACAGCCTTATATAAAAGAAAACACATAAAATAAATTTAAATTAAACTAAAAGTACTGTATATACAGCATGTCTATGCTCATTTGTTACACTGTAGGGTTCATACCTCTTAGCTTGCTTATATGATAAGCTTATATGAAAGGAAAGAAATTACAGTCAGCACCACTGTCATTACCATCATCTTTGCTGCTGTAAATGTCTCCATTAAAGTCCATGCTTCAGAAGCTCAGTGGCTGAATCTGAAACTGGAGGCTTTAAGAGCAAAACGCTTTTCTTTCAGGGCTTTTCTACGACCCTCTGTCAAAAACGAAACCCTCATTGCAGCTAAATCGAAAGAAAACATCCAAACCACCCAAAGGGAAAGTGAGCGTTTGAGACGATTTCAGTTTGTTGCAGTGCTTGGTGTTCCCCTTGTGCTTTCATTTAGAGGCATATCTGCATGAAAGGATATTTTAACATCATTACATCCTCTGTAGCTATCTGGTCTTCCTACAACTCAAGAGGGACCTCTACCACGGGCGTCTCCTGTGTAAAACCTCGGATGCAGCCATGCTGGCTGCCTACATCCTTCAAGGTAACTAGAAGAGACAGATGGAAATGACTTGTACAACTCTCTGCTGCTCACTGCTCTCAGTCCTGGTCTTATTATAGTCCATAGTAGGTCTCTGAGCTAATAAATGCTGTCAGCCCAGCTCAAAGATTTTCTGTAGATTTTTTGCAAGTTCGTGTAAATCATACTTGAAAGATGCAGGAGCAGATATTTTATATAAATTCTAGGTTAGAATTACTTTTTCCTACTTGTTTTGTTAGTGGCTTATTTATGTTATGGGTATAGATATGTATATGGTTAGATATATAAGTTTATATGATATATAAGTTTTATGTATCATGTATTATAATATGTTTGCATGGTTAGACATATCTGGTTCAGATTAAACATAATTTGATCTCTTCTATAATATAAATTGCATCAAGGCTGCTTAAACACAATTCTGGATGGGAGGTAAGGTATTTAAGGTCTGGGTGTACAGTTGCATTAGGTTGTCTGTTGTCTCTCATCACACACGCACACAGACGCACACAAGAGGAGGCTCGTCCTCTGGAGGAGGTGCTGATAAATTAAAGATGGGCCGCCTCGTCAGCTTCTCCTTGCAGAGAGAAATCAGCATCAGGGTCATCTGAGGGACTGCATGAAGGAACACAGATGATCCTGACTGTGTTTAAACAGGCCCCTCTCGTGTGTGTTCAGCAGCTAATTGTTTTTTCCCTTTTCCGATGGTTCTTCCTGTAGCTGAGATTGGCGATTACGACCCTGGGAAGCACCCAGAAGGTTACAGCTCCAAGTTCCAGTTCTTTCCCAAACATTCGGAGAAGCTAGAGCGCCGGATTGCCGAGATACACAAAACAGAGCTGATGTAAGAGAAAAAGGACACATCCAGCTGAAGTCTGTTTCATATACCTGCAGATCATGCACTCCATCAGCCCCCCAAAACCCTCTGGACTGTCCCTAACATTTATGTAATTGACTGTACTATAGACTTTAGTTTTCTAAGCAAAGAGATAAACTTTACCTCTTCACTCCGCTGACATCTCATCTAATTGTAGCTTGTTCTTATATTTAACAAACCACTGGACAAATTGTAAGGGAACTTGCAGAAAGTAAATATTGGTTAACGTCTACAGCTTGTTCGATTTTGGAGTCAAACCGACTCTAAATGGCTGCTACAGCCAACTGACCTTAAAAATCACAAAAACGACTAAAACGCAGTCAGTTTTACACATAATCTCCAGACATTAGGTGTGTTAGTAGCTGAGACTGATTCCCAACAGATTTATTTTGTGCTGACAAATAGTGCAAGATGTTTGTTTAAAATTTTAGTATCAGTCATTTGAGTCAACCATGGTTTATTGTCTTTTAGCAAAATATCTCATTAACTATTTGATGGAATTTAGGGATGCACAATATTTTCAGCATGGTATCAGTATCGGCCGATATTAGCGATAAAATTAAAGATTGGACATCGAACATTCCATCAAAATAACTCACTGATATGTTTTTGTATGACTGTTCAAGTGTTGTCATTGTGTTAGAGAGTAAATGTCATGAATAAATTTGACACTAAACATAATCCAAGTTGAAGTGTTAAATCATTTTCAGCCGCCTTTTGACATCTGCATTTGGTAGCTGGTCAAACTGACAAAGACCATAAAGAATAATGTAGTGTTTCAATTCCACAACAGCGTAAGCTATGTAGTTTCTGTAAGTAGATCTAGAGAAAAATATCGGTATTGGTATTGGTTATCGGCCAAATAAGTTTTAACATATTGACAAATCAAACATCAACCAAAAATCCAATATTGTGCATCCCTAATGAAATTTAATGAAACTATTGGCAACTACATGTATTCAATATATTTACACCTACAATTGATTAACTTTTGGGGTCACTCCACTTCACGATGGCCGCTACAGCTAATTCACATCAGCCAACACAAAAATGCATATGGGTCAGTGAATTTAGCAGGTGGTGAGCTAAAATTGGACATGGTAGTGGTTGAGAGTCACCTACAACACATGATCTGAGCGTGACGTATTGAATGAAATAGCACATAATTTTTTTAAAAAGACTTCCGCTCTATCAGTTCTCAGTAAAAGATGATCCTAATTTAAAACTCCGGCAAGAAAAGCAGGAGCAATATGCATTCCTTGAAGAAAGTTTAGTTTTTTTTTTTTTTAATTCCTTCTTGTTTTGTTTTATATGTAAATTAAGTTCAAATGCTGATTAGAAGAAAAAGGGGGTCAGAAAAATAAAAGTTTATTTATGAATCACAGACACATAAAAGGACATGCACTGTGACTCTCTGCCACCCACTTGTGGTCACTTGTTTTCTCAAGATTAAATCAGCAATATCAGTCAATACTGTAGATTAAAAAAATATATCCATCAAAAAAGTTTGGCTTCATATATCTGTGTTTAATCAGTTTATCCCGCTCTCCCATTCTGAAAATGGTATTACCCTATTTAAAGTGAACATAACTGTGTGTTTATTATTATCAATTCTGTTTTATGCCTGCTATTGACTGACAAGGGGATTTGCTTTTCCGTAGTGGACAGACACCTGAAACATCAGAGAGAAACTTCCTGCAGAAAGCCCAGATGTTGGAGACATATGGTGTTGATCCCCATCCATGCAAGGTTGGGTGGAGTTTGTTGCTATTTTTAGACAGAAAACATTTCAGATATGTTTTTCTTTCTTTCTTTCTTTCTTTCTTTCTTTCTTTCTTTCTTTCTTTCTTTCTTTCTTTCTTTCTTTCTTTCT
>JARVGS010000472.1:19284175-19294997 GCA_031762315.1 Hypsolebias antenori | reverse complement strand
TTCCGACTTACGTTAAAATCGAGTTAAGAACGGTTTGTAGGTACGGAACCCGTTCGTAAGTTGAGGACTACCTGTATTTAAAAAGTGCATGGACATGCTGCTTTAGAAATGTTACATTATTTACACCATTTTTTTTTATTCCAGATTAAAATACAGATTATTGCTAATGTTAAATGTATGTTTGTATTAAAAGGACTGGCCACATCTTACTAGAATTAAGAGATTAGTTATGAACCTGTCAGTTTTTATTTACAGTAACATTCCACTCACCCAAGCAAGATGCTTCCTAATCCACTCCTGCTCTTCTCTTCCTCTTCAGGTATTTTTATCCTGGGAATAAACACAACAACACAACATCTATTAATCAAATAATTTCCACCTTACTCCCCATTCCTTTTAGCTGGATATCAGCCATGCATTCATGCACTGCTAATTCCCCCACAAGCTAAACAGGAAGTGTTTTTCCTGTTAATTGGGCAGATTCCAGCTGTGTGCAGGAGCCTGCTGTGCCCCGGCCGTCCGTGTGGCAACGCAACAGGACGATGAGCACGGGGGGTGAGAAATGCAGGTCGACTGCTCTCCACTCTGTCAGCTCCTTGTCTTGTTGCTATCAGCCAATCAGACGAAGGTTAATATGTGTCGGCTGCAAGGCAATTTATAGTTTTGTTTTTATAGCAGAGTGTCTGGAAGGAGCTGAAAGATTCATGTAGTTTTCACTGGTTGATCTTAGTCACGTTCACATATTTAAAATACAAGGACAGTTTAAATGTTGTCATCGCAACAGGGCGCTCATTCAGTACTTTATTATTTATTTGTTTATCTCCATAGTACAAAACTAATCTCACATGCTTTTCTTAATTCAGTGTGGTTAACAAATCGTAAAATAACTCAATTCCAGGCAATATGAAACACAAAGTGACCGCATGATGGATATTTTGTAAGTGGAAGATGTTTTACTTTAAGCAGCACCTGCATATCACCCACCATTGAATGGCAAAGGCAGACGATTATGTTTTTGCCGGTGTTTGTCTGTGTGTGTGTGTCTGTTATCAAAATACTGTATCTCATGGTCAAATTTAGATGAAACTTGCAGGCAGTAATCACTGGCTACACATCCTCAACTAACTTTAGATTTAACTTTTGAAGTCAACCCAGTTAAAGATGACTGCCACAACTAAGCAAACTTAGCAAATACAGAAACTATAATTCATTTCATTTTTATAGAAATTGACCGATTAGGCTCATTATTAAGCACTGTTTCCATAAAGCAGGTACATAAGCACCCGCTTCGAATGTTATCAACCATTAAATGGCCGTTATTAGTTATTATCATCCCCATATGTCGCGGTCAGGCTTCCCCTCCTGTACCTCCCAGTAGGTTTAAATGTACGTTGTTAGCATTGGTAGCGATGATAATAGGCTCCGTTTTTAGCTTTGTTAGCGCTCATAATAGCTTCAGTGGTTAGGTTTAGAGTAAAGGGTCTGGCGTTAGGTTTAGGGTTTTGGTTAGGTTTAGGCACAAGGGTAAGGGGGTTAAGTTTAGGCTTGGTCCTCTGGGTCAGGTGTAAGGTTAGGTTTAGGAAAATGGTTATATAAGCTGGAAAAAAAAGACACTTCCTGGTTTTCCCCGGCGAGACGCTGCCTATAATCAGCAATAATAACGATAATAACGTACCTTTAAACCTACTTGGAGGTAGGAGGGACTGTTTCACCGCTACATATGGGGATGATAACAACTAATAACGGCCATCTAATGGAGTGATAACATCCGAAGCCACTCGCATAAGCTGAGTAATACACTTTGTATGCAGAAATAAAAAAGGAAGACTCCAGCTACTACATCATACAACACCTGAAGACTTACTTCACATGACTTGCTTTGGCGTTCTACGTTTCCATCTGTTTACCTGTTTCCTCAAAGGCCCTTCGTTACTCTACATTCAGGCCATCAGCACGCTCTGCATCTATCTGTTATTTTTTCTCTGGAGCAATGCTGCACCGAAGCTTTATTATTTTTGTGCATGCTTATTTGCATAGACTTCACCATCCATACAGGTAAACATAACAATGACCATTGATAATTGGTGAAGTGTGCATGTTGTGTGCTGCTAAATTTGAGAGCATGTGCACTGACCCTGCTGTAGTCGGGTTTTCTAGGTCAATGCCTCTCAAACAACCCCTTGACTGAAGTTTAAATATTTAATTTGCAAAACATTTGCAGTGTTTTTTACAGCACTGCTCTTTATTGTATCCTTCCTTGTGTCGTTTCCTTTTTCCTTGTCAGTTCAAACTGAGCTTGCTGGAGAACCGTGAGATCAACAAAGAGCAGCTTTTCGTTTTGCTCTACACGGTTGCTGTCGTGAGGTTTTCGTTGCTCGAGTTTGTACCAGTTACAAGCCACGGCTTGCGGTGCTGTCACAGCCGCTCGTCTGCTGATTGCAGCATTGAGTGATTAGGATTCAGCTTGATCCCCGGTGGCATTCACATACATGCACTGATTTTCACTCTGAAGCTGCGTCTGTCTTCTTTAACGCTGAGGACGACAGCTGATTGTGCTATCTGTGTTGCCTGAGATAAAAAGGATGTTCAAACAAAAGGGGAAAGAAGAAGAGGAAGATTGATGCAACGAAATAAAGCAGCTGTGAAGGTCAGCCTACCTGAAGGTGTGAAATAATGATGCTTCCTGTGACGTCAAAGGTTTTGGACACAATCGTTCAGCTACGTTTTAATGACCAGCTCAAGGACAAAGTTGTCTTTTCTAATTCTGGATTTGATCAAACAGTGTGCGTGTGCGTGTGCCCTTGCTTTGCTCATGCCCGGTTAGATCTAGTTCAAGGCTCATCTCCTAATTACAGCACAGGCCAGAAGTAATTACAACCTTAAATTAAGAGTCATTTTTCTTTTTTTAACAGACCCGCTGAAATGCAGCAATTTGTGGCGTTTTAAGTGAACGGAACATCCTCCTTCTGCCTCTGTCTCATTACTTCAGGAGAATTTGGGGGATTTTTTTTTTTTCTTCTTTTTTAGATCTGTGCAGATTTTCCTTTTAGCTTGAACGAGTCAAATTATAGTCAGATGTAAAACATTAACATAAAGCTACTTATTGAAAAGTATGAAATGAAAAATAAAAAAAGTTACCCTGAACTATAGCTAACGATGCGGTTTGTAATAGTCCAGTAGTTTTCCAGTTATATGAAATGCAGGTATGCACTCGATGTAAACAAAGCACTCCCAACACGTCCATGTGGAAGCATGAGTATAATGTTTAACTTGCATTCAGCTGGCAGCAGTCTGTGGTGGTCAACAGTTATGGTGGAATCGGACGTTTGGCTCAAACGCACGCAGCTTTTGCAAAACTCCTTCTAGACCAGCAAGTTTACCGTTTCACCCTAACATAGTTTTATTTGTGTACGTCACTAAACAAACATGATCGTGCGTATCAGCACATCATAATTGTCGGACTTCTCAATCCACAATGACCTTTTCGTGAACGTTGTCACCGTTGATCTGTTTTAAGTCACTTCTGCTGTTTTTGTTGGTAAACAAACAAACGTGGTAGTTGGCATCGCTTCACAAATTAACGTTTGTGATCGAAAGACGCAAGATAGGAGAAAAGTATTGTACAGATTTAGTTTCTTGCTTTATGACTTTGCAGGGAGTACCTTTAAACCTGTTAAATGTGACTTCAACAAGCATGTGCGTCGCATTTGGGCTCAAACCGGGCCACTCCGAAGCCCTCAGATTGCCGTGAGTGTGTGTGTTTATGCAAGGTTTTGAAGTGGTTCTTCTGAACGCATCATTTGGCTGCATCGGCAAGCTCTTCTTCAATTTGGCTTGGCAGGCGCACGGGCTGGGGTTTGCCTCCGCATGCCGCTGGTTCGGCATTGATGTTCTGAGGCCTTTGAAGCTGGAGGTTTTATTCCAGACGCCTCTTATAAGGAGCAGCTCCAGCTTTGAGTTGTCCACCAGAGATGACAGCACTCCCCTTTGCTGTGCCACCCCTGTAGGGGTTGGGTGGGTGTGACAACTTAAAACGCGACACAAGAAAGATTTCTTGCTTTCCTCCGTTGTATTATGGAAACCCACACCAACATGTTTCTGCCTCTCTCCCTGCTTCCTCAGAGCGTGCCCCACTCTTGTCCTCTGTTTCCTACCTTCAACTTCCAGTATTACTCCTCTGCCCACCCCTCCCCAGGCCTCCTCGCCTCAGCACCTGACTTTTAACCCTCTAATCCCTCTGAGTTAGAGGGCTGAATGCTTCAGGCACTCCCTCTAATTGGTGTAAAACTAAGCTCAGAGTCCCTGACAGTTTGGAGGAAGAAAGATTTGTGCTGAAGTCGATTACAAACTTTTATCTTCTAGTTGGAAAACAACAAATGAAGAATCATAATTGTGGTCCGTAGAAGATTTAGACATCAGTGATATTTTCCTCCCGAGCTCTTTGGCACAGATATTGAAATGCCAGCCTTGATTTTGTAACTAACAAAAGAACAATAATAGATAAACGGACACGATGACACAATGTCACCAGCTCTGTACGGGCGATGTGATTCCACAACATCACTGCTAACACTGTGTGAGAGCAGGTCTGTGTCTAATTGTTTAAACCAGATGACAGTGGGCTACTTCTGCTTCTCCTGCTCCCTGACCACACACACACGCCACAAAATAATCCGCCCATTGTGCATTACAGTGTGTGATTCCACAAGCACACGTGTTGTACAGCAAATATTTTGACAAGCTGTGATTTGCATCACTTGTGCTTGAGAGGCAGAAGAAACTTCACTCGTTGTGTTTGACACATTATCGCCCGCCAGCAAAGGCGAAAATGTTTTAATCCGTGGGGCTGGGGGGGCGTGGATTAGCATATATTGCAAAACGTTTACAGTTATTGTGCTAAGATTTGGTGTATTTGTACCTGACGGGTGCAAGCTTTGTTTAAAACTGTGACATTAATTGTTGGATTCAGCCTAGTTTGTTTGTCTGTTAGCAAAATATCCCATGAAACAATGGAATGACTTAGTGATCACTGGATGAACGTCTAAAGCTGCATAATGTTTGAAGTCAATCGCGACAACTGGTCAACTTTAGCCTTCACAGAAAAATGCCACAACTCAGTCAGTTTTGTATTGAGCTCAAGCTGGATGTGGTAGTAGCTGAGAGTTATTCACAACACATACTCTGAGCATCACATCTTGCGATCGCACTGTTTATTTTCCAGATTTGACCAAAAAACAGCTACAACGTAAGATGATGGTGTAAATCTTGGGCATGATTGGGCGATATGTATTCTTCAAGAAGGTATTTAATGTCCACAGAAATCGTTCGGCCTCTCGGACTCCTCTCACTTTGGCTCCCAGCAGTGAGGAGTGTGTGTCAGCAAGTAACTAACAGTTTACTGAGAGCAAAACACTAAAGGAAACTAGGAGGGAACGAACTCTTCTGGCACACTTCTGCATTCCTTAAAGCATCAAGTGCTCTTTTGTGCTGCTGTGTCCATCCGAAGCCTAAAGTTTCTCCACATTAGCGAGGGGTAATTGGCCTCCTGTGGCTGCTCCGTTATGTCTGGTAGCTTAATATATTACCAGAAAGCAACAATTACATGTTGTCAATCACAAACGTGTTTTTTATGGCATAATGATGGTCTTTGAGGGAGCATATGGTGATAAAACGAGCAGTGCTGCAGTGATGGGTTATTAGCAGGGGTAGTTGAGTAGTTTGGGCTGCATGTTTGCCCCCAGGAAAGTCTTGGTGGCTTGCTGGGACTGACTGGGAGCCAAAGGAGAAACGATGAGAGCACAGTAGAAGATTGTTCTTAAGGCATACACAATAATTTGTTAGCCTGGTGGCACTTTAATGCCATCTTTTCCTGTTGTAAAATGATATTTGTACCTATCAGTTTGGTTGTTTATGTTGGCAAACAGTTTGGAAGGTTTAAAGGAAAGAAAGACAGTTGCATGTATTTACTTTTAGAGAACAAAGGTTTGTCTTAACATGTCATGGATGTTGGTTAAAAGCCGGTGCAGGTCACTCCGAGATTTAATCTTGCAAGAATTTGACCTCACAGCTCTGTTGCACGCTCGCTGGAGGAAAGAAACTGACATTTGTCTCTTGTCTGTTTGCCTTTTCCTCACGTTGGAGCAACCGTTTCATTCGTCTTGGCCCTGCACCGGAACACCCTCAGCTGAGAGCTGCTGCAGAAGCTTTGGAAGCTTGTGTGTGTTTCCAGTTCTGTTCAAAGAACGACATGATCTGATCTGTGCTGTTCTGGTAGCAGTGGTCGACACGTTTAATGTTGTAGAGTGGCATTCTTTATGACTGAAATGCAAAAATGGCATTTTGAGAAGTCATGTATGATTAGAGCGGTTTTATTCAGCAGCCTAATTGTTTTTCTTCTCAAAAGAGACTTTTGTCCTCACTTTTATTTATTTTTAACCCTGAATTGATCGACTTTAAATGTCTGACTTGTGATTTCACACATTCAGTGTCCTGTCAGACTTTCTGCTGTGGGACTCTCCCTGTGCGTAAAAGCAGCCATCCTGTGCGGTGAGCTGGGCTCGGTGCGGTCCAGACACTCCAACACCAGCCGACCTCATTACCGCCCCGACGGCTCCGTTTGCGCAAAGCTGTGCGTTTTTTACGCATTTCTCCAAACTCAGAACGCGCTTTTAATGACACTTTTTTAAAATGACATTAAATGCATTATAAATAAGCCAGCAGCAAACCTCATGCAAGAAAACAATCTGTTTGTACTCTGCAACAGGTCTTTTAGTTGTGACTCAGTTGTTTAAGGTTTTACATTTTCCTTTCAGCTCCTTCAGAAAATGAGTTCATGATGTTCTGTTCAGTTGTTTTAAGCTTCTTAATCCCCACCAGCAGTCAAAACCTGCCCATTGTTTCATTAGAATAGTGTTTTGTTAGTAAAAGTAGGAAACTCTTCTTACCCGTCACTCTGAATGTAAAGTTGGGAGCGCAGTCGCGCTTGTGTCCAAGAATCACCCGACGTTACCTCCAAAAACTGGTTAGTTTATCCGCGCGTGAGCTTCAAAAATCTACCTCAAAGTTTGGATTTTTTTTTATTTTTTTTTTTATGTGTGTGTTAAAGTTATTAAGTCATGCAATCCTCGGAGAGGTACTCCAGCCTCCACGTCAAGGAATGCGCTGAGGCGAAGTGTCGACTCCCTGCACAAAAAGCGCTTTAGTGGAGAGAGGAGAGATGGGAGGAGCGAGGCGCGCGCGCGCCGACAAACAACTCACCTTGCAGCCCGAGTGCGCAGGAAATTCCAACCTTCTCTCAGTTCACTGCATCTTAATTCCTACCTGCACGACCTGTTCAACGCTAGAAACCCTGCAAGTTTCATTTCAACTCCATCCAGGCTTGTTGCGCTTTTATTATACGGAATATCTCTCAGTGCAAACTGTGCTTCATGATCAATATTAAAGGCCTTGAAGGAATGCATGTCGCCCGCCGCCTTTCATACCAGAGTTTTAGATAAGGATCGTTTTATGATGAGAAACGACGGAGCTGTGAAGGTTTTGGTTAAACCTTGAAAAGAACCACATTCACAGTCCCATGCTGTGATCATAAGTGATTTGAATGACTCTCAAGCACTACCACATCACATTATAGATGAATATCTGTGAATGTTGCTGAATTGTAGCAGTTTTAAGGTTAACTGATGTCTATAAGTTGTGGTGGCCAGCCTTGCAGGGGTCTGCAAACTGCGGCTCTGGAGCCACATGCGGCTCTTTGGTCCCTCTCCAGCGGCTCTTATTCAAGCTTTGACCAAAACTGACATAAAACTGAATTTTATTGGTTGTTATACAAACAACAACAAAGGACAACCGGTAGTTTTAGGAGTTTTCCTGTTATTTATTTTGCAAATATGTGAAATAAGTACAAGGAGTAAAACATACCCACTTTAACTTTATGCTTTATTTCTATAACTAATTAATTTTTCCACAGTTAAAAAAAATACCTAAGTCTGCATTCATAGTTTTTATTAATTAAAAAAAAAACTCTAAAATAATCTGGTCTTTTCGTTTGTCTTAACTTGTAAAAATATAAATGATTATTTTATCTTTATGATGTCACCCCTAGTGGCCACAA
Organism: Hypsolebias antenori; assembly: GCA_031762315.1. Classification (NCBI taxonomy): domain Eukaryota; kingdom Metazoa; phylum Chordata; class Actinopteri; order Cyprinodontiformes; family Rivulidae; genus Hypsolebias; species Hypsolebias antenori. The sequence continues at coordinate 19,286,887 of JARVGS010000472.1, read as the reverse complement.
AAGGTCCCTCTAAAAAATCTAAAGTGGCCCATGGGCCACCAGTTGATAACCACAGTTGTAGCAGGTTGTTGCAGCTCTGAACACTTTTAATTTAGTGAACGAAGGCATAAAATGGCTCTTTTGACCATAAAAAGTTGGCTTCAAAAGTTATTTAGTTGTGAAGGTACATCCATTGATTATTTTCTGCAAATTTCATGAAAATCCATCTTGTTGTTCAAGAGATATTTTGCTAACAGACAAACCCACACAGACATGGGTCAAATCATTATCACTGTAGTGATAAAATGGACACGAAATCAAGCAGACAAGTGCAAAAGCATGTAATAACCCGTTGTAATGTTGAACTTTATTTAGTTTATCTGTTTACTCTTCATCCTGAGTCCCTCCACAGTGCAGCTCACATATGGTTGCTCCATCTTCAGGCTAAGAGAGCTATCATGCTTCCTAGCGCACTGGCAGCTGTGGGACTATTTCCATGCCGGCCAGTCACTGCAAGGTGCAGTAAGGTGATAGCTCTGGAGAAGTGTGACACTTCCAGTGTGTACTTTTAGCCACATGTCACTAAATTTTACCGAGCCCTGCTGCCTCCTCTACCTCAGAGTTCTTTGTCTCTGTATCTTCCTGCAGAAATTCTCTTTTCGCCTCATGTTGGTAAGAAACTGGAAAAATAACCTAAACCATGTCTAATTTCTCACTCTGCCCATGACTCCAACCTCCAACAAGAAAATGATTCAGCACGCAGCTCTCATACTTTGACTCGCATGTGTCTCCAGAAACCAACCCCCACCATCAGAACCCTCAGGACAAGGAGGTCTTTGGTTCCATTTGTTGAGCCACGCTCACTGTCTACATTTTACTTTCTGTGGTTTGTGGTTCATGAATTTCTTGAGCTCACTCCTGCTTCTACAGTAAGAACTATTATCCAAATAACACACACACACACACCCATCTGCAAGGTATTACAGACAATTACAAAACCAGAGAAATAATTTTACACAAACCCCACACAGGGTCCAAATGAACCTCCTCAGTCATCCCTCCTCCTGAGTTGTACATGTTTACCGGACAAAAAGAAGGAATATACGATGTTTTTTACTTTTTTGCATTTTGTCACATGCAGTCAAGCCTCACAAAGTCAATGCTTGGCCAATGTGGCTGATCAAACAGGGATTGCATTGTTTTTAGTTTATATTTTTAACAACACATGAATACAAATCTATTTCTGCTGCAAGAAGTGGAAGTTTGATGAGGATGAATTAATAAATCAATGTAAAAAAAAAAAGAAATAGAGAGTTTATGTTATAGAGCTTAACATTTTAATTATCGTCCACCAATATTCTGCAACTATATTCCCATAGTGACTGATAGGTATTTAATTTCTCTAATATTTCATATAAAATGTTTCTCATTGTGATGGTTTATAAAGAACTCAAGTTAAATGGAGCAAACTGAGTCTTGGAAGAAAAATATTAATTTTTATTCATTAAATAAAAAAAACTTTGTTTTTAACATATGGTTAGATTTCTCAACTTGTAGAGACATTTAACAAGATTTAACATCATTTATTGGACAAAGTACAAACCATGAACTGTCCTGTTGTATATATTATATAAAGTATTTTTAAAAGTAGTTCCTCTGCAGTAAAGAAAAATATGGATAGATTTCTGAGCCATTTTATTAAACAGTTTCTGCTTCACTTGAAGTCCAAAATACATGAATGTTGTTGTAATCTGCTCCAGATATGTGCACTTTTGAGGACAAACAGGGGCGGTTGTTCTTCAGTGTAAATCACAGTGGCGGTGGTGCCGTCACCATGTCGGGCTCCTAATCACCATGGTTCTGTAAAAGATGGTAGGGCAGCGTGTCGCACTGCCCAGGAGAACCAATAAAACACTGGTGCTCGGCTGAGCCAACTCCAGCCCACTAATTCTGCCTCACAGAAACATGTCCAACGGGCGTTTTTATGGCTTTTAATTAGTTTTCTAAAAAGTCAAAAGTTCTCACTCAAAATAACTTTTAATCTCTGTTTGTTGTCTTTTTTATTTACTCCTTCAAATATGTTGATGTGCAAATTTATGCTTAATGAACTCAATTTATCCAACATTCTACTCTCTTACTCATTTTGTTCCCTTTATCTTTACTGACCTTATTTATCTTTTTGCCTCAATGATTCATAAAAACTTTTATAGTTTGTTCGAGCTTTATTGTAAATTCCGAATTGACCAACATTTATGGATCTTGCACGCATCGTAGTGGATATAAGCTTGGCTTGCGCAGGATTTATAGTACTGTATTGGAATTATGGTGAAAAATCCAGAAACATGCAGAAGAAAGTATATGATAGAGGAGGCCTGGAAGGCTAAAATATAGTGTTTATCTCCACACAGAAGATGAAATCACACTGTTCAAACCTTTTCTCTGTGTCCTCACCAAGACGAAATGCACTCTACATACATCATAAGTATATTTTAGCTGTCCAACTTTTGCATTTTTTATCATGGAATGAAAAAAATGTAGTTTAAGAAGATTTGTTATTCATTTTACTCATCTTCAGAGTTTATGGTAAAATAAAAAGCTGTATGCTAATTTGTTTATTGATACACATTTTGAGAAGATGAGGCTACAACACAATAAATCAAAAGCAAGTGTTTTGTATATATATATATATATATATATATATATATATATATATATATATACACTATAGATATA
>JARVGS010000472.1:19239146-19254281 GCA_031762315.1 Hypsolebias antenori | reverse complement strand
GCTTCAGATCTTTTTGTAAGATATTCCAGGAAGCAGGAGCGGAGTTGCGGCCATGGAGGATGCTAAACTGCGTTTCACTGGAAAATTGTCCAAGGAAAATCTACTGTTGCTGTTGTCATCATTCTTTGTTTGTAGCCAGGTCTCTCTTGTATATGAGTCCTCGAGACTCAGTGGGATTAACCTGCCTAAATAAAGGTTAAATGAATACACAATATTAAGATAAAAGTGTATATCTAGGGAAAATGTACATATTAATAACAAAGCGTTTGTGTGAATTGTGTATACAAATTCTCCCTTTCTTAATATTATTACTGTCGTTATGTATCTGTTTATTTGGTGGTACAGTACCGTTGCAGATCGGAGCTGCAATTCGCACTCCCCGCCAGCAGGGGTCAGTGTTAAAAGCACCTACAGTGCAGTTGAACCGTCTTGAACGTTGCTTCTTCTTTGAACTTTGACCCTTCGCTAACCTTCAGCGTTACATGTGAAAACCGGCAAAACAGCACATTAAAATGGTAAGAAAACGTCGTTTTGTATATTCTATACAGTATTGATTCTGGCAACAGTCTGAGCTGGCGTTTCGCTGTTTTGAAGTCGCTATTTTTAACAATGGCGTTTTGAAGGGAGCCCACTGTGTTATTAATAATGTTTCTAAATGTTCAGCTAAAAGTTGAACCGTCGCACAGTTCATTACTTCTTTATTGCATCACACTAAATACAACGCAGCTGATGTTTATGTAGCTTTTGTCACCCATCATGGCACGTTCAGATCATTTGACACTGATGATTTCTTAAAATCTGTCTTAATTTCTTTTTCCAGGCGAAATATCTTGTCCAGATCGTAGTAATGGGAGCACAGGTGGTGGGACGAGCTTTTGCCCGCGCTTTACAGCGAGAATATGCAGGTATGACTCTGAAACATGACATAACATTTTGGCAGGACTGTCTCCTGATGCCACCCTGTTATGTTTCTATAATAATGCCCTTTTCATGCTGTATTATTATTTTATTTGAACTGTTGCCTAAGTTGTTTCACAACAGACTGATATAAATGATGTTGTATTATTTTGTTATGTGTGGGTGTATAATGTGGCTCTCTGTTGTATTTTCTCCATCACAGCAAGTCAAGCAGCGGCGCGGGCACGAGGCCGGTCAGGTCAGCAGTCGGCTGCAGCCTCCAGCATCTCTGGGATGAGCCTGCAGGAGGCTCAACAAATCCTCAACATCTCCACACTCAGCCCCGAAGAGATTCAGAAGGTACGTTTGTCTTCCTTACAGAAAATATGTTCATGTGGTGTTAGTTTTCGAGACAGTAAATGTATCTATGCAATGGAATCAGCAGTTCATAACAAGCACAGCAGCAAGTCCACAACAAAATGAAACAAATATTTTACATTATCCACTAACTGCATATATTTTCTAGCTGCATCATTATAACATTGACAGTAATAGTTGTGTGTATGTGTGTGTTTGTACAGATGCTGTCACTTGAACATGAAAACGTTTATCTCTTGCAGAACTATGACCACCTTTTTAAAGTCAACGACAAGTCAGTGGGCGGCTCATTTTATCTACAATCTAAAGTAAGTATTTTAAATTTTCAAACATAAGATAAGTGTTTTGTGCACAGTCTTCAAATAAACTGAAAGTTATTTTAACTATAATGTAGTGGGGATATTTAAGGCACAATTTCCGTCAAAAAACTGTAAAATTGTGAACAGATAAATCTAAATTATATTAAAATTTATGATTTGTAGATGTAAGATTTGCTTTCAAATAATTAAACCTTGAATTTAAATGTTTTAATAATCCCTGGAGTGCCATAAAATTTAATAACGTGTTCCCACTGTGTTATTGTCTCTAACTGTGTCCAAGCTTTAATAAACTTTTTTAAATAATGTGAAAACAATCAGAGTAAAACCACTGATATTACCTTTCATATACGCTAATAAAATTTAACTTCTTTCTTTGATATTGTGTATTTATCTAAAAAGTATGTGAAAGGGGAAAAAGTGGTTGCCACATTTTCAGCCTAAAGTTGTTCTAATTCAAAATTTCCCATTATTTAAGCTTGAACAGAAGATTTGGTCGAGCAGATTATAAATAAAATTTGTTGCATCAACATGAGACTTCCTGGTCCACCAGTAGTTTCATAGTCCTGTATTCAGTTACAGTTATAGTAGTCCCTCATTTATTGCAGGAGATCTGTACCCTGAAGTCCCGCAATAAGTGAAAAACCATGAAGTAGGAATAGTAGTACAAGTAGTGAGTAGTAGTTTATTATATATGCTTTTACTGCACTCCAGGAATTATTAAAATGGTTAAATTCAAGCTGTAATTCTTTGAAAGCGCAGAATGTCATGATTTCAGCTCCCTGCCTCATCTGCTCTTTGCCGCCTGCAAGCACTCTTGGCCATGCCCACTTCTCTGCTCTGCATGGAGAACAGCTGCAGGAGGAACCTTAAGGCTCCAGTATACTCGCACATACGTTAGTCTGTGGATCAGAGTCGAAGTGGACCTTAGCAGGGCATGTCCGCGCAAAGCTCAATTTTTACGACCACATGACATACGCGCGCTCTATATTGCACAATAAACTGCCCGGCGACAGACTGTTTTGTATGTGACACCTACCGGTATATATTAAATTCCCCTTCTTCATCCATGATCTGGACTTTTCTTTGTTTTTTTTTGGCCAAAAGGCAGTGATCTCTTCCTCCTCCGTTGATGCCATGACTGAAATGGTGAGAAATGAAGGAATTTGTCACGAGCGAATAAAAAGCAGGTCCAGCGTGGCTGTGGGAGGGTCTGGAGATTTCCTGGTGGGCCGCTCTGATGTGTGGGCTGCAGAGCCAGCGCTCCCTGTTTTTTATTTTTTAGAACTTTTTATTACAACATATAAACACAGAACATCGCTGCAGCTGGAGCTGCCAGCTCTCTTTTTTTGTTTTTGTTTGTTTGTTTATTTTGACCTGTCAATCAGTCCAGTAGTGTGTCAGCAAATGACCAATCGGCAACCTCAATTTGTCCCAAAAGTAAACCCCCTTGTCTGTGGAGCTGGCTGCAGCCGCTCAGGGGTGGATGCTCGAGCATGAAGTCTCAGCCCTCTGCGGACAGTGCGCACAGTTTCCACACGGCTGGCAGGACACTGGAGTATGATGGAGCCTTTATGCTGCAGCTCTGGGCTGCACAAAAATGTGCAGCACGTGCTAAATAATTTAAAATAATTTATTTAAAATAAAAATTCCATGCCAATCATGCGGCTCATCCATCAATCCGTCAAATTGTCTGTCATGTCAAATCTTATTTAGAAAAACCGCGATAGAGCGAGTCTGCGATACACGAACTGTGAAGTAGCAAGGGACAACTGTGTTGTGATCAATTCAGCTCTTATGACTCCTAATATGATGAAAATAGCGTTTGAGATCAGGTCTGTCACGATAACAAAATTTTGCTGGGCAATTGTCTCAGAAATTATTGCGATAAAATGATAATATTGTTTGAAATTTGACAATGATTAGTAATATTGTCAAATTTAAGAAGAAATGTTTAATTTGTTTTGTATGTAGTACATTTTTTGGCCACCAGGTGGCAGTATAAGACTGTTTGAACCAAAGGATGGATAGTGAGGAGTAAATGGGAGTGAGGCCCCTTGACTTGACATGGGTTGTCTCTCCTTCCTTTAGTCGATTCTCAAAATGGCGGACGCTCTGTGTGATTTGAGGTCTTTAGCATAGTATTTTTCACACAAAGCTTTTAATAAAAAATCAGTAAACAAGTTCTCAGCTTCTTTTTGCAAAGAAAAATAATGTTTTATACGAAGGTACTGGTTTCAACCGTGAATTTTGGAGCTTCGACAAGACGGAGGTTGTTTCTCGAGGTCAGCCTGTTTGCTTAGCTCGTAGCTTAGCTTCTCATCTTAACTGCTTTTAACAATCGAAAAACGCAATTTCAGATTGTTAAAGTGGATTTTAAAGAGACAAGAGAAAGGGAGGGGTCAGTGAAGAGCACTGGAGTTGAGCCTTTTTTCATCCAGTGTCTTCAGTCAAAAGAGCGACACGAAGAAATTATAAAGCCGAGAAATGAAAAGGAGGCTGATAATTTTCATTTATCATGCAATTAATTGATTTATTGTTTATTGCGACAGGCCTATTTGAAATCAACCTAAACTTCAGTTCAACCTATTTTTACAGAGATGTTAAATTGCAATACTAAAATTGTAGACTTGTTACAGATGCTAAAGAAAATACTTGACAAGTCATAAAATTTATGATAGAGCAACAGGTTTGTACAAGTACAAAAATACACGTTGAATGGTATCAAAATATAACTGACCTCCAGCATATAGTTATGCTTGGGTAATGATTCTTAACTTTGTAATAGATGTTTTTTTACACGTTCCTGTACTTTCAGCCGTATCTGTTACTGTTTTTGTTCAGGTGGTCAGAGCTAAAGAGCGTCTGGAAGAGGAGCTAAATATTCAGACACAAGAACAGAAGCAGCAGTCGCAGCAGGATGCAGAAACAAAATGAATAAAATTCTACTTCTCCTCCATCTCCCTCCCCCATCCTCTGTAAATTATAACCCAATAAAGTATTCTCCTTTTTAGCCTCGAGTCTGAAATGAATCATTTTTATGCATATTGTCTTTTTCTACAGTAGCCAGGAATGGTTCGTGACTGAAACTCTGAAGGCAACTCCAAGTCAGAGCAAGATGATTGTTTTACTTCAAAGGACGGGTTGAGCTACAGGGAAAAAATACATAATATACATTTTAGTTCATATTCTTGAAACAATAATGACATCAGACTTATCAAATGCAACTTTATTAAACATTTGTCGTTTTCATTGACATTTTTATCAATATCGTAGTAAAATTCCTCTAAAACAGGAGAACACGGCTATGTTGTACCAATTGGAGACTTTCACAACTAACAATTCTGCATGTTCAACCACAGAACATGATGCCAGGAAAAATATAGTTTCATATCTTTTTCTTTTTCATATAGTGTTGTATATTTACCTATAATAAAAAGGCACTTGGAAAAAAATAAAATACTGACATAATATCTCACAAATGTGCAAAAACATAACTTGAACAAGCCTTGTGCGGCCTTTGTCTTGTCATTAACCCTTTGTGCAACTTTGTGGCACTTTCAACAGGATGCTAACCAGGTTAGATGATGTTTGTGTCCTGGATCTCAGCTCTGCTGCTTTTTTTAAACTGTGAGGGTTTAACAACCCCAGGAACACGTACCACTTTTATAGCATGTAACAAGCGGAAAAGATTTAAACTTAAACATTTCAGATTGATAAAAAAAAAAAGTTCCCAAAACAACTGGTAAAAAAAGACAATCCCCACATCTATACAGTCTACAAGGGGAGGAAAAGTGCAGTTCATTACAGGCTGAGAGCTCAAAGGGTTAATGGATCATACAGCTTATTTCATATTGAACTCTTGTGGACCCCGTTAGGGTCCATGTCGTGTTCAGGTTTCTGCTGTCACGCTTCGGATCTCTGTCCCTGGCTTCGACCAGCAGAGGAGAGACAGACACACCGAGGAGGAAAAGAAGAGCAGCTGCATCTGTGGGTTTCACTGTTGCCATGGAGACCGTGTCCGGCTTACCTAACCTGCTTCTGATGACATCACATGCCAGGCCTGTTCATTCACAGATAAATGATTCTTTTCAGAACCCGACCTGAACGCCTGAGACAGACCAGAAGGGTCGTACGTGTTCTGTTTATCTCAGCCTGACGTGACGACCTTAAAGTGACATTTGATGCGCTTCAACTGGGATTGTGGTCCCTTAATTTGTTTCTGAATAAAGTTTTGGTGGTCAGGAAGAGGGAGAATTGAGCGTTGTGTTTAATCTAAACAGGGGGCAGGAAGAGTTCAGTGACCTAGTTTTCTACTGGTATGTCTGAGCGGCTGCCACACTGGGCACAGTTGGCGGCTTCAGAGCTGAGAGGACCATTTGCTGTGTAGGTGGCCAGATGGAGAGTGGCAGCACAGGACAGTCATCCTTTGCTTTTTCATTCTCTCTGCTGGCTCCCAGCCTCTGCCCTCATCAATCCCTGTTCCCTGTCCATTCAATTATTCAATCAGCCCTTCCCTTTGCTCTCACACTCCTTCATATTCAGTCATTACACAGTTCGATGTGGAGGCTAGCCTTTTTTCAAGATTAAAACTCAAGATAACAAAAACATTTAAAGGGGAGTTTAAATCATCAAATCATATTTACCTCAGAATCTGTATTGGCCTCTAAAATATCACAAAAAAAATCTTTATTTGTGGCCTCTAACCACACGGTTGTGATTTGGACATGTCAACACAACAAGTGAAATGTAATTTCTTCTTGCCGACTTGTCTCGTTTTGCATCACTGAACAGGAATCGGATGTAAGAAGCAACTATGATGAACTATTGTTTAATGATTTTTTTTTAATGTTGGGGCTTTATGAAGTTTTCAATTTTTAAGTTTGTTATTGCAAAGCTCAGAAAGCTGCAGGAAACGTTCTTTACTAATAATGTTAGGCTTGATTATGACGTGTGCACGATGATCATCGAATAATTTCTAGAATTTTGTAATTTAACCATAACTTTAAAAATGGATTTCTGCTCTCTGCACCTTTTTGAAGATTTCTTGCAATTTATGAGTCCTGATGCTGAGAAGAGACAAAAAGGGAACATTTGCTGAGCATGTTACATGTTGCACAGCTCAAGAACAGTTTATAGCATCAACTTTAAATGCCCTCGGCGTTTCGCGTATATGTGCTCATAAAATTCTGTTTATGTTGGAGAAGTTTAAATCATATTTTCATGAAGTCTACCACATGTTGTGACTTGGACAGTTATATAAATCAGTTGGCTAAATATTTTTCATCAGATCTAATGGGAAAACTTCAATATCAAAATGGATGACTTTTATAAAAAAGTTTTTTATATATGCAGTATATTTTAGCCACAAAAAGTTGACTAAGACATTTTTTAAAGAAAAATAAATATTAATGTTTATTCTAATCTGTATTACTCCTTTGTGTTCTTTAATTTAAATAATATATGTTTTGGGCTATTTGTTTCAAACAGCTTAGCACAAAAAAATATTGAGAACACAAATATTTGCTGTCTTTTATACAAAATAATCTAGAGATTATTATGACAAATGTTGGGGTGTGGAAGAAAATTGTCACAAATCAGAAATGTGAAGATTGCAAGTGTCTGTAGAGAAAATAAATGTTAAAAAAAAAATTTCAAATAACATTTAAGTTCCTTCGCAAATTGTAGGATAAATTTTTGAATTGTAAAAGTGACGGTCACCAAAGGAATCTCCTTCCTTGCAGTAAAATTGAACAAAACAAAACTTTTTAGGATGCAGAAGTTTGTTTTTGGAGGTTGAATTCACGCAACGTAGGCTTCAAACTCTCACAGAAAAGTTGACAAAACGTTACCTCGTGGCATTTTAATTTTATCTAACGACCCTCTGGCATCCAAAGTGAAGTTGGCAACCACAGCTTTAGAAAAAGCTCTCCCTGATTTTAACCCATTAAAGACCCAAACTCGACAGCAGAAAGCTGACTGGAAAACACAAGAAGCATCAACATCACAAGAAAATGTCTCGTCTGAACAGAAAAAAAGACAAAAATATAAAACAACCATGGGTGGATCAATCACCCATTAGAGAGGCCAATGGCAAAATAAGATGAGCGAAATCATCAGATGGGAACAGGAGAGATAGAAGAGAGGAGTCGTCAGTCTTAGTGTTTGTTTTCAGAGCCTCCTCTCCTGCTCCTCATCCTCTCCTACATGGCAGTGACACATGAAGGGACAAGTCGCTCACAACAAATCATCTTGTAGAAAAATTAAATGAGAGCAAACCACTTTTTTAAATCAAATGACTCTAAAGCAACATTTTATAAATTGTATAGTAAGTGCATGCTGACTGCCTGATAAGGAGTTTCCTCCTTCGGACAGGATAAATGAGGCAGTTTGAAACAGTGTGGCTTCCTGTGAGCAGATGTAAGCAGCACTGAGTGCATCAGTCCTCCTCCAACTCACTGACGCACCATGAACATCCCATCGGTCCCTCGTCAGGTAATTTTTGTCACAACAGGATGTTGTTGAGGCTGATAAGTGGACCAGCACCTGTTTTTCGCAGCTGGTTAGAGGTCAGATTTAGTTAAAATGTGGAAAAAAAAAATTAAAGACTATAGTGCTTATCACCACAGAGGTCCTTTCAAACACAAGCTGGCTGCGGTGATTGAATTACGGTAAAGCAGCTGGACAGTCAGGATGTTCATCACGCTCAGCCAGAGGGGGGAGTCAGACACACCAGGGCCTTGAAAGCAAAAGTTCAGAACTTTTAAAGTGGAGTTCTGTGGAAAGGTTGTGAACTATTAATATACGTCTTTTTATAGACTTCTCTTTGAATAACAATTTGAAGAAACCCGGTCTGAGTGGGACGGGGGCTGCTGCCGTCTAAAAACAGCTCCAGTCTGAAAACTTTCAAAGCAGATCAGGAGTGTATTTTATAAACCTTCACACAGTTGTCAGTTTTACATGATCACTTATTACATTAGAGTTCATCCAGTGTTTGTTTATTTGACTGAATGATGGTCTTTCTGGTGAATATTGACTGTTCAGTAAAAATGCTGGTTACATTATGCTTTTTTTTAATTAAATAAGAGCTTGTTTAAATGTATCAGTCAGGAAAAATATCTGTTCAGTCTACATTTTAAACATTCTCGACTATAGTGACATTATTCATGAGCAGTCTGCTTCTTCAGTTCATTGTGTAGCACATATCATTGTGTACTTTATAATCTGGGTTACTGGCCCTCTTTAGATCTAATGAGACAACATCTGTACAAAGTATGTTTTTATGTGTTATGTAATTTTTTTTTAATACGCTGAAGGCCTGTTATGAGTGTTGGACCACCTGTTGGCTCCTCTTCAGAGTTCCCAGGGTGTTTTCTGAGCTTGGTAGAACAGTGTTCTCTTATTTTGCATCTTGGACCATGATTTTCAGTCCACAATAAAATGAAATAAAATGGAACTGAAGAGTGCAAGTGATATTTTTAAGCTGGACTTTGTTTTTGCATTATGTTAAGTTTGACTTGATTTTTATTTTTTAATGATGTTAACGATAGACAAACTAAATAGTAGCAAGGCTGTAGCATTCCTGTCCAGCCTGAGACAATTCAAGCTGGAATATTTTACAATTTCTGCTGGAATAACCATGAAACTGACAACCACGAAGAAAAAAAATTAAATAGCATTTGCATGATGTCTGATATTGAAAATTAACGTTAATATCGGCCGATACCAGGCCGATGATATCGTGCATCCCTAGCATGAACCACTAAAATGCATTTGAGATTGGAGCTGTTCAGACAGCAGCAGTCCATTTTGGTTGTTACCTACTCAAACTATTAGCTTGTTAATCCAATCAAGATCAAACTTTATTTCTCTCAACTGAAAATCATTTAGAGCCATCTACGACAGGTAAGATATTGAATGTTCATAACCTTTCTACAAAATCTGAACCATCTTTATAAATTTCACTTGTGAAGAAAAAGGAAATGATGACTGGTCATGGTCAGGTGATGAAACACCATTTGTCTGTGTTAAGACATCAGTAAAGTCTAAATCCTAAAAAGCCCCGTCTGCACACCAAGCATTCTGGTGGACTAGTCTGGTCTGTGTTGGTCACACTTCCCAAACCGGGGACAGATTGTCAGAAAAATTCTCTTTCCCAGCACTTTATTATGCTGCACTGGAAGAGCAGAGAGGTTAGCAGCAGTTTTGAGGTTTCAATACTTAAACCAGTTGACACCATTAAGTGCTCCGTTTAGCCGACCTGTCCTCTGGACAAATACAGGAAAGTCTGTGTTCACTTGCTTTGGTTCAGCAAGCTTGTCTGAATTATATTATTCACACCAACCTGTGAAAAAGACCTTTAAAATATGAAATATCGTCCTATTACATGCACATTTGCCTAACTGTGAGTGCTTCATTCATGTTTGTATCTCACCGCTAAGCTGGAGGCACACGGTCATATAAATATCTAACAATGAGGACTTCTGCAAGAACAAGGATCACTGAGAACGGCACATTTATGGTCCCTGTCCACAGAACCAGCAGGAATGGATAAACTATAAAACAAGAGAGCAGAAGAGGAGCCTGTTTGTAAGGCCTTGTGATAAAAAAAGACAGGACGCGACTTTTTCCTGAATAAAGTTCTTGGGCCCCGAGTTTAGGTTTTCAATTCAAGAGGCTTGCGTTGTACAGGTTGTTGAATATTTAAAACATGTGAGGTGTTGTGTTTACCTGGTAGGTTTCTCCACTAGTCTCTTTTACTTTTTATTTATTTATTTTTTTAACCCGTCCTTAATGCACTGCCTGGAACTGATTGTGCAGTCACCTTTAACCTCTTATTCTCTCACTATGGCATTGACCTCAACCCCCTGAGCTCTTCTGGAATGTGTATGTGTGTGTGTGTGTGTATGTGTTTATGTACGTGTGTGTGTGTGTGCGTATCAGTTGACTACAGCTGGCTTCAGCACCACAGCACCTGGGGGGATGACCACCCAGGACAGCGGATCATAAGACCCTCCTGTTGAGAGGTTTAGGACCCCCCCAGGCACCTCATCCTCGGCTTCCTCTCCTATGCCTTTCTTTGCCAGGTGGCTCTGGACCCTGCGCTCCGATGTGGCCCCCGGCATCGGAACCATTGGCAGTCCAAGGATCGAAGAGGGAAACGACGGGGAGAGCAGAGGAGCCTTGGCCATGCCCAGAGGTGAACCACTGAAGGACAAGATGGATGTGCCTCCAAAGCTGGTTGGAGGGGAGTTGGAGGTCCCCAGAGTACTGAGGTCCAGGGGCCTAGAACTGAAGGGGGACAGTGGAAGGGCACTACCCAAGCCCTGCAGGGCATGACCTCCCAGCAGAGCAGCTGCTGCTCCAGGGATGATGATATGAGCTCCGCTCAAATAGGACAACTCTGAATCTTTATCACCAGCAGCGAGCCCAACACTCTGACTTCCCTTCAGCAGAGAGCCCACGCCACCTGGGGAGCCCTGCTCTTGAGCCACAAAGTGGCCGTGCGCTTTGATGTGCTTCCTCAGAGAGCTGGGGTCCGTGTAACGCTTCAGGCAGCCCACCATCTTGCAGTAGTAGGGCTTGTCTACGTAGTGCGTGCGCGTGTGTTTGAAGCGGTCGCTGGAGTTGGAGTAGCGCTTGTTGCAGCCCTCGTACGGACAAATGTAGGGCTTTTCACCTGCAGCGAGGGGAGATCACACACGTGAGATTTCATCAAAATATTACATGTTCACCTCTGAGTTTCTTCTTGATTACAATCCTGAGTCCAACAAAGTTGGGGCGTTGTGGAAAAAGTAAACAAAAACTGAATATTGGTTTATGACATTTGCAGATTATTGCGTTCTGCTTTTACTAACATTTTAAACAACGTCCCAACTTTTTCAGGTTTGTGACTATAAAGAAAAAGAAACTGATGTTTACTTACTGTTAGCTCTGCCTAAAGTCATTTATGATTTGCTGCTCTCTGTATGATTTGCTGCTCTCTCTCACTGACCTGTGTGTGAGCGGTTGTGTATCTTGAGGTTCTCCAGGCGTGAGAAGCTCTTGTTGCAGGTGGGACAGCGGTGGGGTTTCTCATTGGTATGGGTGCGAATATGAATGAGCATTTTGTACCTGCATGCATGCACACATATTATTAATCTGAGCATCTACTTCTTGAGTTCTCTGCTTAAACTAGTGTCAAATAAATTCTTACCTTGCATTAAACCCCCTTCCTTTTCGAGCACAGCCCTCCCAGTGGCAGCAGTACCCAGAATCTTTCTCAGGTTTGACATGGAAGTCGTTGACATGGTCCACTAGATCTTGTAAGGAGTCAAAAAGCAGATGACACTAAAGGAAGGAAAGAGTTTTTGATAAGCCTTTGTAATGACGACGCTGCTTTCATTTTACGTTTTAGTGCAACGTCTTTTCTGTGAACTTTCTGAGTCGCACCTTCTTCCAGCGACAGGCCAGTTGTTCATCTGACAAAAGGTCAGGAGAGGCCCTCTTGTCGTTCGTTTGGCCAATAAACATAGAGGACGGCAGGTGAAGTCCTGCCCCAGGTCCAATTGGCACAAAGAATTGAAATGCCTGTGAGAGACGAGACCGTTAATTACTTATTTATGTCAAACTGTTGAAGAGAAGCTCAAAGAACAAATGTCAGTTTGAGTGAACTTATAAAATAGTGAGTTCAAATTGACAAAAGAATCTGCCAATAAAAAGATACAAGTTACAGCTTGAGTGCAACATAAAAGGTTCAAATATACAATAAAAATCCTTACTAAGTGAAGCAACTCCACAGCCTTGCACTCTTGAAATCAGACCGTCAGCTAAACCACCTGTAAAATGTCCTGACTGACTGAAAGAGAATAAAAGAGACGTCTATTCCTGCTGATTCTCGTCGCTCTTCCCAAAGAATCTGCTCCACATTTCTTCTACTAGTCACCTGCTGTGTGCTACAAAACCTCCCAACATCCCTGAGCTCCCTGGGGGAGCCTCAAGAATCAATGAGCCACCGGGTCTCGAAGAGCGAACGCACCAACTCACACGCTCAGAGGAAAACCTCAGTTCAAGTAGAATTGAAGATGTGAAACCACTGGGGAGCAAAGACGAAGCGAGGAAAAGGCTTGATGCAGCTTTCTGTGCACAACTATGCAAGACCACAGAGAATAAGGCATGTGAGTGTTTGCCATATAAAAAAATGTGTAAGACACACACACAGAGAGGGTAATAGTGTCCTGCTGATGTCCACAGGGGATAAGTGAGCAGCACAGCTCGGGGGGGCACTGGTGGCTGAATGGCCTTAGCCAGCATGTCTAGATTCAATTGCACAGGAATTGAATTAGGAGGCATGAGGTCTGCATGGCTGTGGTTTGCCCTAAATCTGATTATACATGTACACACATACACACACATGCAAGCATCATGCCAGCAGGGCCACTGAGTGCAAGCTGTGCAGACAAAGACATTTGTTGGAGAGACAAGACACGCTTGATAAGAGGCCTCCCATCACTTGCACAACACGACTGCCTTATGCGAGAGTGACACAACCCCACGGTGCTCCTGATTTGATGACCCCAGCAGGCCGAGTCTGTCTCTCTCTTTCTGCACAACAGAGTAAAGTTCGGCCACCAACTCCTGCACTGAAATTATTATTTATTATCATTATTATTTACCTTTATTTAACCAGGCAAACCCACATCGCTTTTGTGAGGTAGGGCTGGCCTGAAGGCAACCTAACATGCACGTTGGACTGTGGGAGGAAACCAGAGTACCGAAGTACACGTACATGCAAATGCCACACAGAAAGGCTCCAGGTCCAAATCAGGAATGGAACCCAGGACCTTCTTGCTCTGAGGCAACAGTGCTAACCACTGGACCTGCTGCTGAAATACAGTGTTCATTTTTCAAACAACTACAAGAAAACATGAGGGTTCTGTCTGAGTTAAATAGATTTCTATGAGTAAATAAAAGCTGGTTAAAGCTTTTTTTTTTTTTTTTTTTTTGAGTGCCTGCAGATGTCTGTGTGTCGAACTCACCCCTGAGGGGACGTAGTTGTTCATTTCTGGAGAACTGGGGGTGTGACGGGAGGAGGGAGACATGCTCAAGTCCACCGCAGGAGGGGTCGGGGTATCTGTTCGGTCATGAGGGACCACCTGCACACCTGAGAAAACAAACGCATGTTGGAGTGACCTCTCCCTTAAGGTATCTGTTACAGGGATCCTGGGCTCAATAGGTGTTTTCAGAACAATCACTTACAAAAACTGATACTTGTGTGTTGTAGGTCAACCGTTTGATTTCTAGAGCGCAGTTTGAAAAAGACACCATCAACAAGAAGAAGTGCTAGTAGGTGAAGACTCATGTCTGGTGTCTACCTGAGTGTGGAGATGCTGGTGACGCGGACTCTATAACTGCCGTCCCATCGTCTGTCATGTGGAGTTGGCGAACACACTCAGGGTGCAGCGGTGAGAGGGTTGGAGAGCACACGCCTCTGTCCCTCCCAGTGGCCCGCCGAGGGAGTTTCAGGTCCAGGGGCTCGTCCAGGGACAGCATGACTGCAACCCACTGACCTCCCAACTGCACAAACAGCCACAGAGGGGGAGAATGGGAAGAGTTAGGTCTGATGACTCTCATCTTTGTGTTTGCACGCATAAAAAAAGAGATGATTTATGAGTTTAACCTTCTTAATAACATTTAACTGTGCAGCATATTTCCTTCAGAGCTAAACAGTCCTTTTAGCTTTCAAATAACAAACAAAAATATTAAAATAAAGAACGTTTTACGACTGTTTGTTGCAGTATAGGAGTCAAAAATGTTCAATGGGTTGAGAAGCTGTTTAAAAGAAGCTGTTGACTCTCAGAGAAAGAAGTTTCAGTTTAAACTTGCATTAAAAAAAAAACTATGTTTCTTGTGATGTGTAAACTTTTACATGTTGCATGTTTGATTTTCAGTGTTAAATTTTGTGGGATGGGGGGCGGGAATTGACAACAAATATCACAAAGCCTCTCGCCTGTCGGACAACAGTTCAGGTTCTGGTGCCACTGACAGTATAAAAGTTGCTCGAATATTTTCCTGCCAATGAAACCCGACCAACTGAGAATCACCATGAGGAAAAACAGTCACCCACGGCAGAGGGCAGGTTCTCACACCTGAAATGTTTCCCAGATGAATGTTGTTGAAATACTCTCACATTCCAAAACCCTATTGGGTACCAAAACCGCTCCAACAATGGCAAAACCAGCACAACAAGCTGAAACACTGAGTGAGACAAAGAAAAATAAACACTCACACACACGTTGAGAGCTCTGTGACCCCCGTCTCCTTTTCCATCTTGGCCTTTACTCACTAACTCTTCCTGAGGAATTTCTACAATCCGATCCAGATGGTCGCCCCCCACTGCCGGCCCTCTTTCACCTCACCCCTTGGCCAGCTAACGGCCTTTGCACCCTATCGCATCAACTTCCCCACCACCACCCAAAGCCATTCATAACCCCCCCAGTGTGCACCTTCAAACTGTTTGCACCTTTGAGACCCATAAGCAACGCTGCAGGCCTTTAACTCCAGC
>JARVGS010000472.1:19207149-19225197 GCA_031762315.1 Hypsolebias antenori | reverse complement strand
CCCTCCATCCATCCACCCACCGACCTACCTACCTACCTACCTACCTACCTACCTACCTACCGACCTACCTACCTACATACCTACCTACCTACCCACCCACCCCGCCTGCCCGCCCGCCCGCCCGCCCGATATATCTTTATTGTCCTTAACATTCCATTAAAAGGAGACTTGTTTTTGACATCTGGCTTGTATATACAAAAACACACCAGTTAAAAATTCCATAAAATATTTAAAAGCTTTGCTAACCCAATAAAAACATTCTAAAATACATGATACAATAAAAAAATATATAGAAACATCCCAGCAGACAATAGTTTGTCATGTAAGGTTATGTTTATATAGACAAATCTCACTGCATGTGTGAGCATGTGTGGGTTTCCTGAAATCAGGATGTGTGTCATGATCTAATTAGGCAGTAACTTGGCTTGACTTGACCTTACTAATCATGATATAACCCTGCCTGACCTCAGATCACACAATTTCCTCTGTCTGGATGAAACAAACAGATACAGTCAGCGGAAGATACTGAAATAGGATATTCACAAAGAGACCAACAACCACAAAAACTTGTTTGAGAAAATCACTAGTATCTTTCTTTCTATTCAAATATGAGTCACTCACAAAATTATTTTCACAGACCAAAAACCTGCATGTTAGGCTTATTAGTAACTCCATTTTTTTAATCCAAGTATGGGTGAACGTGTGAGTGGTTGTTTGCTTCATTTGTCTCTACATGAATGTGGTCCTGTAATGGACTTGTTATCTGTCCAGAGTGTATCCCAATCCTGTGCAGCGACTATTAAGAGACAGGCACTAGCTCTCCATGGCTCTTTAAAGGAGAAGTGGGTAAAAAAATGGATGGATGGATAAGAGACAGTCATGTATTTTTTTTTTCTTCTTCTTTTGGCTGATCCCTTCTTCAGGAGTCGCCACAGCGACCTAAGTCGCACGAAGACTTGGCAATTATTTTTATTGCCAGATGCCCTTCCCAACGCAACCACAGACCACCAAGCTACCACAGAGAGCTGGTAGGGCACCCAGGGGAACTGATTTTGGGGGTTAAGGGTCTTGCTCAAGGGCCCAGAGTAGGGCAAATGAAGATGAGACTGGCATGGGTGCTTCACCTTTCCCACCCATATTTTGGTGTTGTTGGTACCGGCCGGGAGTTGAACCAGCAATCTTCCTATCACAGACCTACCTTCTCTAACCTCTGTGCCACCACTCCCTCATGAGACACATGTAAAGAGATGTTAAAATCAGTTTAGTTACCTATTGTGTTACTCTACTTGGTCCATTAAAAAAAAAACAAGTCCCAACTTGAGGAAATGTCATTGCCTCACTGCCTTTCATGCCAGAATTTGAGACTGCAGTCATCTTGTGTCAGACATGGTCAAAGCTTGAACATATAATGATTAAGCAGATACAATATTGTGACATGTTCCACTCAGTGTATCTTTTGTGATGGACTCTCAGGTACTACCACATCAAAGTTCAGTTAAGGAGATTCTAGAAGGCAGCATCAAAATGGCTTCCCTTGCTTCAGAGTTGATTGTGATTTTATTTATTATTAATTAACCTTTATTTACATTTTAAAAACTGTGTTCCAGGTTAATTTGAAATTTTCCAGTAGGGTTTGTAGTTCTGCATAGAATTTGACACAAATCTTCCACGTTTACAACAATCATAAATTGTTTTTTCTAGTAAATAACAGTCCCCTGAGAATTCTATTGAATCCAAGAAAGTTCATGCTAAATTGAATCCATTTTTGCATTGACATAATGCCTGCGCTGAAGATATTTGTAGAAGTCTCTGGGGAATAATGTTATACTGTGTTCTTACGTCCTCAAATGTCTTGATTTATTTCCATTATCCCATAGATCATGTATTTGTATTAAAGCAATCTTCTTGCCATGATCTAAGATTGGGACCCTCTACTGTCAAATCCAGATTGTCTACCAACATTGTTAAAGATGAAAAATTCTTATTCTGTCCAAACATTCTTCTCAGAATGTCTCATGCGTTAATAGTATTAGTAATCAGAAAATTATCTCTGACTATAAATGGAAGTTTCGTGTTTTTGTTTATTTAACAAATTTATCGGATGATAGTGTTTACAAATGCTTTCCTAAATCTCAAACCATGGCTGAACATGTTTTCTGGTAGCCCACAGTGAAATAATTATTGTGTGTAGAGACAGTACATAGTTCTCAAACCTGGGTAGACCCCATCAGAAGTTATAAAACTTCCATCTTAATTTGAGGTTTTCTGCCTGCCCAAATAAAATCTGATATGGCTTTATTAATCCCAACTAAGTCTTTGAAGTCAATAAATAACAACATGGACACTGGGTGAATTAATTTAGGGAGAATTATCATTTTAATAAAGTTGATCCTCCCCAGAAGTAATATGGGGAGCTTCTTCCAACTTGCTAACTTATCTTTAATGTGAATAATCATAGGACTGATGTTTTCAGGGTATAGTTGCCTAATTTTAGGTGCAATGCGTATTCCTAGATAATTTAGTCCTGTCATAGTCCACCAAAATGGTTTGACGAATGCTGGTTCTCTGTAGTCACAAGCAAATAAAAGCATTATTTCTGATTTTTCATAATTCGCCCTATACCCAGATATCTTACCAAATTTGTTGACACAGTCAATTAGAGCCGAAATAGACTTTACATGATCTGTCAAAGTCAAAATAATATCATAAGCATATAATAATAGTTTATGCTGTTTTGTCCCTATTAATATTACTTTAATATTATCACTTTGTCTAAGTGCAATTGCAAGTGGTTCTATAGCCAAGGAGAAGAGCAACAGGCAGAGAGGACTTCCCTGCACTGTTCCTCTTCTAAAAGATGCAGACAAAAGGACATTTGTCAAAACGGATGCTATGAGTGTTTTTATAAATTTTACCCAATTTAGGTAATTTTCACTAAGTCCAAATCTTTTCAGCACTTCGAACATATACTCCAATTTGATACAATCAAAGTTCTTTTCAGCATCCATTGAAACAATGATGTCAGGCATTTGTGTAGCCTATGGTTAAGATGCTGACTAATATTAATAAGTTGTCTAGTATAATTTAATGACAGTCGCTCCTTAATAAAACAAGATTGGTCCATATTAACTATGTTAGAATTACCTTTTCCAATCTTGTGGCCAAAATCTTAAACAAAATCTTTATGTCTACCCCGAGTAAACTAATTGGTTGATGTGATGAGCATTGTTCTGGGTTTTATCTCTTTTTGGTATTCAAATTATATTTGCTACATACATGGCATTGAGTGGTTTAGATTGTGCCAGAGATGTAGTAAAGACTCATTATAGTAATTAACTACTTTTTGATTTTTGAATTTTTGAAAAATTCAATTGCATATCATCAGCACCTGGACATTTTCCTGATTGGAGTGAAGAAATGGCCTTTTCAATTTCTAGTATTGTTAAAGGTCCTTCTTATAAGTTTGCCTTTTCTAGTGACAATTGAGGTATATTTAAATTATTCAGAAATTTATCTTCTAATTAATCTTTTTTAGCTTTGGAACTATATCATTTTTCATATAACTGTTTAAAGCATTCATTTATGTTTGTTATCCATATGTACAACCTCATTCAACACTTGCTCTTCTCAAGGGCAGACATCTTTTCCTCTCCCTCTCTGCTTTGCTTTTGATCTGCCTGTCTGTGAAACTGCTTTAGAGCCTCTCTTCTACAAATCTTCTGATTCATAACTATGGATTTGGATTTGGTCAGTTGGTCCCTCAACACAACTGATAACATTTCTTTAAAGAGAAGACAGGCTTTAGGTGAGCCAATTTGCCCTGTTGACATGCACGCAGCTGAATATCTCATCGACTTGGAAGACTTGATGACACGTCTATCTCTGATGTGATCTGTGGATTTTAAGGACACATTTATAATTGGATTTATGATAATTGGTGCCTGCGTTTTGGATTCAGCTGGTCCTTGGTCTATCAACAAACAAGGAAGTTGTCGGCAGCAAATCTTGATCTGGTCAGGCTTGTCTGCCTTATATGATGGCTTGGTTTGTGCCTTGAGCACCCAGACATTTGACAGATTGAATCAGATTTTGGGGATTATTCTCAGGCGTGTTCCATTGGTATGGTCATTTAATCGAGACATTTCTGAAGTGAGTGGACCGACACAGACTCAAGGTAGATGTCATTAAAGTTCTGCCTGTCCCCAAAACAATTGTGTTTATCTGAATTTGACTCCCTGATTGGCCTTGACAGGCCATCTTATCTCAATGTGCCTGGAAGTTTTGTAAACCTGATGCTCTGCCCCTCCCTCCCCTTCTACTGAGGAATTTCCATGAACTTTTTAGAGGAGCCCAGCTGAATAAAAATGATGTAATCATTTTAGGAGTCTGGATTTGTCTCTGGTCATCCTTGGCATCCCCTGAGTGTGCATGGTTCTCTCCAAAGGGAACTATTAGAACTGAGTGATATTATCTGAACTCTGTAGTGCCTCTGTGTGTGGTCTCTGGCTGCTCACCGCCCTTGCGTTCACCCCCCACCCCACGTAATGTCGGCGTCATTATCACTTCAGAGGTTAAAAGTGTGTTAGGATTTTTTTTTTGCCTCCAAACCATATATGTTATTTTTCATTACTTCTTATTGTCTGTCCAAACAGGTATCACTTGTAAATGAGTTTTCAAAGCTCAATGTGACTTATCCAGTCAGAGTCAGAGATTCTTTATTGTCATTCGCACCACATGCGGTATATGTTATGGAATGAGATTATGTACACAGGGTCCCAGTTACATCCAGCAATAAAACGTAAAAGAACAGTAATAATATCTAAGATATGAACTAAGAAAAACATCAACTAAAAATACACTAAGCACTAATAACATAAAACATTACTTCGAAAAGCAGCACGAACATGAGTCTGTGTGAACAGATGAGCATGAATGAACAAAACATGAAACAGATCAGCAGCAATATGAAACAGATCAACAACAACATGATGTGATTTTTCACAGTGATTATTCTGGTTAGATATTCATGAGTCTAACAGTCTCAGGGTAGAAGTTGTTCTTCAGTCTAATGGTTCTACACTTAATGCTCTTCAACCTCCTTCCTGAGGGGAGCGGGGCAAAAGCGTGTGTGCTGGGTGAGTGGGGTCCTTCATGATGCAGGTCGCTCTCTTCCTGCATCTGGAGGTGTAAATGTCTGTGATGGTGGGGAGACTGACTCCAACAGACTTCTGTGCAGCCTTCACCACTCTCTGCAAAGCTTTTCTTTCTGCAGCATTATGCAACATCACGTAGGCCTTAGGGGAAACTCAAGACTTTTGCACGATTCAAGTTTTATTTGTGAACCAGTTCTCAGCTCTAGATCAGAGGAAATCTAAAAGAAAGTCCAAAAGCTTTTCCTGCTTTCTCTGTTTTTTCCCATACAACTATAAGATAAAGGCAGTTTTAGTATAATTGTTATATAAACTGCAAAAAAGCTGCAACATTGAGCTAGTTTTTATCTCCAGAAGCAGGACTGATGTGATCCACTCCCAGCTTGTACCTTTAGACATCAGAATGTCTGAGTACACTATTCATGCAGGCTTTATATCACACATGCAGCGTTGCAGGATTGCTCGTTCTTTACTGTAGAGTTCAGACTGAGTACTGTGGTACGGCTCCAACTTTGGGAGGGGTGAGTCTGTCTCACAGTCATTTCCTGGATATTATGGCACCGAACGCATGTGAAACCAACTTCTTTCACACTGGCTCACCGAACCCAGCCACTTTTATTCTATACGTGCAAATCGATAAAGCAAGTGTGCAAAGTGAAATCTCTGGGAAGTGGGTCTTATTCAATAACAGTGTGTGTGTGTGTGTGGGGGGGGTAACACGATTCCAAGAACAACTTTATGCAACATGGCCTCTGAGAGACTGGGGACAAGGTGTGGGGAATGTGAGGTCTACCTCTGCTGTGTCACAAGTTTTTTTTTTTTTGTCAGATGGTTATCACTCGCAGACTGGGAGACACCAGTGCACCAACCATGACACCAACAGGAAGTAAGGTGTGCATTAGTGGGTTTTGCACAGAGAAATACACACAAGAGGAGAGCAATTAGTCGACCAAGAAACATGATGTGTGTTTTTGTGAATGCTATGGGGGTCACTTACACCTCATGCTACTTTTAAATCTAGGTGTGCCCCCTTTACTGTCAGCCATACCTCCATTTCAGTCTTTCTGCTTCCCTCTTCTGATTACACACATATGCATGTTCACACAAAGCTTGGGTTGTCTTCTCCTCAGGTTGTGCCAACTTTACAGCAAGTCCTGCGTTCTCCCTTCTCACATGGCGCGCCTGTTTGCTCTGAGTAACCCTCAGCTCAGTGATACTTCCCCACCACGGTTGGCAAAAAGACAAGGTCAATATGACATGTCTTTTCTCTCGTCTCTCCTTTCCCTTTGTCTTCGCTCCTTTCCTTTTTTTCCTTTGTATTTCTGTATTCTAGCTCCACCCTTCTGCTTTTATCTTCTGCAGCTTCTTGAGCAGAGAGGCAGACGCAAACGGAGAGATGGAGGACAGCTGAGATGGCAGACACACTTGAGCTTTATTGCTGTAAAATATAGGTGGGATAAACTCTTGATTTAAAGTAGATGATATGTGCAAATTGGGCAATCTGTTGGAAACACAAATGAGAAAATGTTCTAACTGGTCAAAACCCATTACACGTCAAGAGCTAAATCCAGTTCCATAGACAAATGTATCAATGGAAAACTTGGAAACAAAGATGAGGAGTGCCAATTATTAAAAAAAAAAGTTTAAGAAATTTTGAATGGGGTTGTGTGGAAAGGTTACTAACAATGAGTATCTAACCTGCTGTAGACAGCTCTTTGAACACCCAAAGCTTGGAGAAATACAGATCAGTTTGTACTAGACTGACAAGCGGGTGGTTAATCCGAGCGAGATCAAGAATAAAGTGGATTGGCGTCATTTTAAAACAAGTCCAGTGTTGAACATTTCATGCAAGTTCATGTGAACATATTTTATAAAACTTTACATTGAATCACTTTTTTATTACATGGTTTGTTTGGTTTTTTTTTTTACATAGAATTATACTGTTTTGTGAAAAAGCAGCAGCAATGGCAGCCTAGCACTTTCAACAGGAATAGCAATTAATTTTTTTTAGCTGTGAAACAAAACTGACAACATTAGCTCATGAATTTGGTCAAAATTAAACTGTATTGTTAACTGAGGCTGTTCAAAGAGCTTTCCACAACAGGTAGGGCATTATTTTTCATAACTTTTCCACAGAACCCCAATTCTAAAAATCTAAACCAGTTATTATGAAACTTTTTGAAAGAAATAGCATTCTAAGAACTATAATTATGGCAGACATTAAAACACAGTAGCTTATTTTCAGATTTTAATAATCAACCACTACATAATGTCACATACTTTTTACTGTGGTTGTATCACATCCTTTGCCCCAGAACAACTAAAAACAAATCTGTGATAATTTGAGTCCAATTTCCTCACGTTTTGTCCTTTTTGTTGCAGGTCTGGTCCTGACAGGTGCAATAAATGCTGCTGAAGGAACCACTCCAACTTCCAAAAGATTTTTTCTTGTTTTATTTCAAGTTGTTTCATTTGGAGCAATAGTTGTAGTGTGCTAAGGCAGCTAGTCTTTATGGCCATCTCAGCTTTTTAACTTGCATCACAGCTCAGCCATTAATCGACTTGTTATTTAACCTTCAAATTGATCATAGCAAAATTCCTTCTGCAGACCCTAGCGGCTCCTGAATACTAGTACCGGGTACTTGTACCACAGATTGAGAATCATGAATCTATACTATACATTCCTGAACAGTACGTTTACTCATCCTCTAACATTGTTCTATCCTAAATCACTACTGACATCTAGAACTCAATAAAGAATAGCTCACCTTGCCATTCATTGAAACTGAGGAGAACAAGCAGCAGCGATTCAGCTTTAAGAGAGCAGCAGGCAATTTTCAGGGCAGTTTCTGAAAGCTAATTTACTTTAGCAATCGAATGAAAACAGTGAGGCTATTTAGGAGCAGCTTAGGTCAAAACATGTCTTAAAATCAAACCTCAAACCTAAAGCATTTCCCAATTACATAAGGCTCTTTTGCAAAACAACAAAAAAAAAGGGGGAGACTAAGCCAGTACACATGAATTAAATTAGTGCTGGCAACATCTCCAAACCACCACAGCGAAGGTAAACACTCACAGACCAAAGCTTTTTTCCCACTCCCTGTTTTTTCGGCACGTATAAAAAGATTCATTTGGATACGATGTTTGTTTTTTATGAAGCTTAAAAGGCTTTTGGAAAGATGAAGGTTCAAAGCAGATACAGAGGGAAAGGGAGGACAGGAGTGAAATTATCCACAGAGGAGATGACGTCCTAGAAAGTTAGGGGTGAAGGGGGCAACATGTGAAACTGACAGGACTGGATATGCCCAGACAGGGAACCAGGTCCAGGCCCAGACTTGAGAGTCGTATGCCTAACCCTCCTCACCCTCATCTCCTTCTATAACCCATCCCCTGCTCTGCCTCTGTCATTTTTCACCCATGCATACTGACATAGCTTCTCCTCTGTCTTCTTCTTCTTATTATTATTTTTTAATTTTTAATAATCATACACACCTCAGCTGTTCCATGCAGCCGTAACACTCAGGGCATCCGAGAAACGCAAAGGTACTAAAACAGCAAGTCAATAACAAAACGAACCAGACGTGAGACAATTTCTCTGCAGAACTCACTAACCTGAAATACAAAATGTCTAAGAAGATAAAACTAAATCTACTTCTGTTGAATATTAAATATGGTGCAGAAACAATCATACTTTATACCAGCTCTATACCTTGCTATATATATATAGCTTTATACCATGTTGCTGCTGATACTGCTCATGTTGCTGCTGATCTGGTTTCATGTTGCTGTGTTCATCTGCTCATATAAACTCATGTTCGTGCTGCTGTTTGGAGTAATGTTATTCTATGATATTACCGGTAGTGCTTAGTGTATTTTTAGTTGATGTTTTTCTTAGTTCACATCTTAGATCTTAGTAATGTTTTCTTTTACATTTTATTGTTGGATGTAAGTGGGACCCTGTGTACATAATTTCGTTTCATCACATGTACCACATGTGGTGCAAATGACAATTAAGACTCTCTGACTCTGACTCTCTGACTCTGACTCATTTACACAGATGTTGTTTGTTCCATGTCTTGGCTTTATTCTGCTTTGGTTTTTCTCACTGCCCAGACAAATACAAGGTGCATATATTGTCCGAGGAACTTTGGAAGCTGAATTTCTCTCGTGAGAGAACCACTGAGCAGAAGGTGCTGTACAGCGAACGAAACAAGGCAGGGTGGGGTAGTTGGAGTGCAGCACTGAGCTGTCTGTGCTTATTTTGGAAATGCACACCTGAAGGCTCGCAGCAGAGGAACTGACTCCTGATCTTTGGCGTAAAGGAGCAAAAACTCGCTCAGGATGTCCCACACAGCTGATCTGAGGAAAAGAGGCAGAGCCTGTATTCCCATGGGGACCAGTTTAACCCTCCCTGGAGACCCTGGAATGGTGCGCCACGACAGGAAACAGCAAGGCTGCGAGGTGATTAGTGGTTACAGTTTAACTGGAGAAAAATGCACCGTGTGTGAGACACGCCAGCCATGCAACACAGAGGTATGCTTTGGTGTCTGTCCCTTTGCACGTTAGCATGAGTCAAGTTCTTAACGTATGCGCCTAGAAATCTGATAATGATCCAACAGCATCACTTTGACTGTTAATCCTTCAACGCATGGCAACAATTAGAAAGCTTTCATGGTGAAAATGTATAAGGTACTGGAACACACTGACATAAAAGCAGTCATTTACTGTTATTTTCACATTTGACTTGAATTCAGCTTGAATCAGCTCCATTTTATCTGAACGTTAGTCGAGTCATGTTGATGTTTTCAGCCTTGTGGTGTGCAATTTATTCTTGTTCAGCAGTCACAAAGGAAGCAATCATGAGTTTACATTAATTCCAAAGAAAGAAGGGGAAAAAACACCTGAATGATGTTGTTTTGATCTTATGCCACACAGATTTTGGTGAGGAACACGGATATTGTTCATGCACTCATAAGAATATTGACTCATCTCCAACTGAGCAGAATTTTCTAAACCTTTATCCACAAAGGACCATAAACCACTGTGTGACTTCCATTAACAGACAAATGGCTTCGTCTGCAAATGCAATGCAAGACTTCTAATGCTCAAAGCTTTCAATAGCAATGACCGTTTGCAAGTGCAGCCACAAGAAGTACGGACCTGCTGTGGGAATCTACCTCATGTGAAGATTAATGCAAGTGTGCATCAGGTGCCCTGTTTTCACAGCAAGCTGCCTCATTCACTGACCGCTGTAATCCTCCCTCCCCTGCTGCGCAGCTGCCTTTTAGCTTGACCATGATCCACAGCGGCTACGACACCCCGCTGAGATATTAATTCAAACACTCAAACTGGCTCCACTACTTTAACATCTCAGTCTTTCTCCTCAAGTAGCTCTGTGGCATCACGCTGCACTGCGTGAAAGAGCTTGTCAAAATGAATTTTAAGATTTGAACTGCACAATGCGTTTGCCTCATATGTGCAACTTTGTTATTGGTCTGCCTTGAATTATTAAGCACGAGCCAAGTGCATGGTAGTTTCCCACCATCCTCCTATACCACAGGCCTCTTGATTACTCTCTGATGCAGGGAAACGCTGCGAGTCCACCTTTTTAAATACAGCAGCTGCTTTTATAACAGTTTTGGAGCTCGGTCGAATGATGTCACACACAGTTGCAGTGTGGGTCTCAATCTCAAAGGCAAATGGAAAATAGAAGTGGGGGTAACAACAACACCCACGATTTTATTTCAGAGACTGATGGTGGAATGTCTTTGTCCACTGGTGCATGAATTAGAACAGCTCAACCCGGACTGGTGGGCAACACTGGAGAGGAAAGACCTCCCTTTTAACAGGAAAAGACATCCAGCAGAACCAGACTCAGGAAGAGTGGCCATCTGTCTCAGCTGCTGAGAGTTGAAAGGACGGGACAGATGCAAGCAGTTGGCTTATTGGCACAAATTAGCGCTTTTTCGCTGCAGTGGCTAAAAACTCAAAGTTGTGACTTTGACTGAAAAACCATTGTTGATGGTGATTGGAGTTTTCTTATGGCGGACGGTCTTTGGAAGTAACGCCCATGTCCGATATACAAAACAGATTTGATTATTTTTTTTAATTATTGGTCGCGTGCATTTTTAATTTATAAGTACAGTACGGGCTTAGCTTGAATAAACAAATATTTAACAACCCGTAGAAGAACTTGTACACCCAAAAATAAAATATAGAAGCGCTTCTTGCTTAAAACAATTAAATCTAAATTGTGAGCTACAGTGCTGTATCAGTTTTGTCCATTTTTGGATAAATGGGAAGACAGAAGAAGAAGGAATCCTGTAGCTCCTCTTTTCAAACACTATTTACCAGTTTATACCACATGATATTTGACACTTGTTTCCATGAGTCTGCACGCACTCATCTTGGAAACATACAATGAGTCTGATCCTAACTGCAACTGCCACCACGTCAAGTGTGCCTATATCTGCACAGTCTATTTGTTTTTAATGACCAGGCCTTTCCCCACTCCACCACAGGCCTTATTAGATCTGCCCTGGCAGGACACAATCCCCCCACCCCCCCTCCACTGGAATAATGGGCTCATGAGAGGCAGCCATGGAGAGAAGGTCCATTGCAAACCCAATCCCAGTGTGCACACAATTAGGCTTAGGGACAGCGGAATTGCTTAATTGGAGGAAAATGGTCCTCTGTCTGTGCTCATCCTTGCACCCACTCAGAATCAATAACGTCGTCACCAATCAGTCCTGGTCATTTATTAGTTTTTAGAAATGAGTATTTTTAAGCTTAAATTATCCGTTCTCATCAGGACCGTGCAAACACTCGTGCATTAATACAGTTTAAAAATGAAAGGTGTGGAAGTAGTTGACCTCGTTGTTGAATTAACTTAATGACGATCTGTGCAGAGGTTGGACTCTGTCAGATCAGAGAGCTTCCACACACTGTGCACAACAGCTGGCAGGGCTGTGACGTGCACCACTGATCTATGTAGGGCAGGATTTGTGACTCTGCTCCAAAAATGTCTCTCGGGGTTAAGGGAGTGGATGCTGAAGAGGGAGGATGTGGACATGTGGGGAAAGGTCATCCCCGTGCTGCAGTGGGTACAGTGGAAATGGCTCGACCAGCTCCGGCCTTATTGGACCAGAGATGGTTTTGTTGGAAAATGGGTCACTGCCTGTTTGAACTGCCATTCCTCACATTGCAGAAGAACGGATCTGGGGGTGCATAATATGCAGGAACAAGGAAGCGTTGCTTACCTTACAGGAGAAACGTGGATGTGGCCGAGGAGAAACTTCTCAGCTCCAAAGCGCGTCCGTGCGACAGGACTCCTCGTGGACCTGTCGCCTTTTCTTCAAATCTAAAAACAGCTACTGTGTCTGTGTGGAAGCGGTCTGTTCCCGGACCATTGTCGGTTCTGCTCTTGGACAAATCCAACACGTATAAAAGCTCAGAGCCGGCGCGTGACAGCCGCTCGTTCACATGAAGACTAATCTACACAGTGACAGCCTTTGTGTTGTCGCAGGATGATCCTGTTGCATGTTTTACCTCCACTGGTCAGAAGGTGAACACACCTGGATCCGCAGCCCGGACGAGTGAAGACCACGCGGCTCGTCGTGCACCAAAAGCGCAAAAAAGGAGATTTCTTCCCGGATTCAAAGCGCATCGCTCAGTGGCGACGCTGGTCAAGTGAGGTGGGGGTTTCCTATGGGTGGTCGTGGTTCTCCCATGGGAGGGCAGTTCAGACCAGAGGGATGGCACCAAGTGGTGGATAGAAAAGGCAGGGCGGGTTGGTGACGGGGTGTGGGCTGGATGGGAAGGACCCGCTCCTTCTTCGCTCCAGACGCAGATGCGCCAGTTTGATCGCAGCTCCTTCTGTTATCCACGGGTTTCTTCCAGAGCTGTTTGAGATCTTCCTCGAGGAGACGCTGGGTGCGGATGGCTGTCTCCCCCACCGCCGTCTGACGCGCACAGACATCCGCCCGGAGCGCAGCCAGCCCGTCAGGACCAGCCCAGAGCTGCTGCCACCTCAGCGCATGCTTACTGCTCCGCCCATCCTCCGTGGGCTGTCCAAGGGTTGTCTCCCCCCATCCACCCACCCCACCTCTCTGTCTGTCCTCACGGTCATCTCTCTACATCACATCATAAACAAACCAATATTTCTGTTTCTAACGCACTTTCTCACGCTGTCATCAGCTGTGGTCCATGATCTGTGGTAATTACTGAGTATCTGATCAACATTTTTGCTTTTCTAAATTAGCTCATGGCAAAATCCTGTCCTGTTCCACCAACTATTTAATACTGTTTTTATTATTTAGTCCTACTGATTTATTCTTACAATACTGTATCACTGTAGGAACTAAATGAACAGCTGTCTGACGCGCACAGACATCCCGATTGAAACGTCAGCCTGACAACCTCCATAACATTTCTCCAGGTAAACTTTAAAGATATAATAAAAATGTTGGCTTAAGGTGGTTTTGCATCAGGCTTGGGTCGTTTGCATCTTGTCATGAAACTATTGATTTATCCTCCACTTGGTGTCAGAGAAGCTGCGGGTGCAAACTGTGCCCCTCTGTTTACTTGCCCTCGGGTGTTTTTACCGACCACCGCTAGAGGGCGACAAAAAGCTTTAACGACCCGATGAATGAGTTGGAAATACATTATAAAGTGAAAATTATTTTAACAGAAATAATCTCTTAATTTTATACAAGAGAACCCCCTCAATACAACAAAAACATTTTTTTGTTCATGAATGTCCCAATATGTAATAAACAATTACAAATTTCCATAAAAGCAGTCACTTTTAGTTTAGGCTTAATGTTTCGGTAGTAGCAACATCTTTATTGTGTTGTTTTATTATTATTATTATTATTATTTTATTTTTATTTTGATGTTATCCCTGAAACTGTTTTCATCACTGTCTGCCTTTTATTTTTAAAACTGAGTATCCTAAAATGCAGTTCATAATTTATTTCTGTCTTCATGCATGTATATTTTTATATTGTTGTTTTGTTTTTTTTTTTTAATCTGTAGCCTATAGTTAAATATTTATTGTGGTTGGGTTAATAACCTAACCAGGAACTTAAATATTTGGATAGAAGGCCCATGTGCTTGATGACCTGAATTGTTCTATCAAACATAATTTAAATAAAAATAATGTAAGTACTGTACTTAATTTAGAAATCAGTTCATAATACAGTGTGGTTTTAATCCACCCACTGTTTTTCTACTGAGGAATTTTTATTTATTTTTAAATACGTACATTTTACATCTGTTTGCTTTTATTTTTGTTAGTTTTGAGCTTTATGAATCCTAGAGTAACAGAGGTTTAATTGGTTTTAAAAAGTAAGTTTTTGTGTGTGTGTGATCATACTCAATCATAAAACTTGTGGGTTTACGTTTCCTTTACCATCGCTCATTATAATCTGTTCCTATAGTTAATAAATTTATTAATTATTGTAAATGCTGTGTTTCAGATCTCTGTGTCACACTTTTATATATCACTGCTTGTTGTAAAAAAGGATCATTGTACATACATACATAAAAGAGGATCATATATATACATATGTTTTTCTGTAGACCCATACATTATGGTCTGTTTATTTTATAAAAGTGAACCAGCATCATCAGAGAAGATTTAACCTTTAGGTTAGTGAAACATAAAAACAAAGAGTGAAGAGAAAAAAAAACCTGCACCTTTTTTCACTGATGCTATATTAATAATGACATTTTTTTGACATTGTTTTGATCCACTCAAGACCTTTGTCAAATCAAAAAGTTTTCATTATAGAACACACTCATGCAAACTGTTAATGGGATAACAAGCAACAGATAGGGCAATATGTAAATCTAATTTAAACAATCAAAACAGATAAGTTTTCACAAAACAATTTCATATCATATATAATAAAAACAATTTGTACACATGTAAACAAAATCTGTTCCAGTCTTCAGTTCATTCATTCATTTCTTTCCCTGCTATTCCAGCCCAACACCTGCTGACAATTCTATGTTACCTGTACAATATTTATAATGTTTATTTTTCACTTTTCATTCAACCTTTATTTAAACAGGTTAATCCAACTGAGCCTCGGGGACTTGTTTAAAAGAGACATGTGAATTTAAACAAAGAGTGCTGACAACAGTGGACAACAAAGAAAACAATAGACGATCATATTTTTTTTTAAATAGTTTTTAATTATTCTTGGAAGAATGTGAGTATCTGGAGCAGAAAGGTGACATTATTTGTCCTATAGGAAGCATATCTGAAATGCTTATAGTGGAGAGGAAGAAAGCCATTGTGGATATCTACATGTCTGTTTAAAGCAGACTAATTGGGAAAATGTGCCATAGCTAAATATTCAGTGTAGACACCTTAAAACAAACACTTTGTACAGCAGAGACAGCACAAATCCTTTAACACGTTAAATATTTAGTTTATGTATTTTTCCATCTGGGGATGAAAATTTAGCTCGATTCTAAATTTTTTTAAAGAATTTTTATACATTCTAAACTTATTATTGTTGTTGTTATTATATTTATTATTTGGGGAGTGGTGGCGCAGAGGTTAGAGAAGGTGGGCCTGTGATCAGAAGTTTCCTCAACTCCTCAGACCAGGGGTCTGCAACCTTTATGATCAAAAGAGCCATTTCTCGCCTTTGCTTACATTAAACGTGTCGGGAGCCGCAATAACCTGGTTATCAACTGGTCGGCCACTTTAAGGTTTGCTGGAAGGGGCTTTTGTGGCCAGTAAGGGTGACATTATATAAAGCAAAACATATCTGAAGATTTTTTTTTTACATTTATTTAAAAAAAAGACCAGATTCTTGAAAGAAATGGGTGGTAGAAATCAGTTTTTACCTTTTTAAATGAAAAAATAAACCTATAAACTATGCAGACAGTTTTAAAGAAATAAAGCATCAACTTAAAGTATGTTTTACTCATTTTACTCATTCCAGTGTTCACATATTTGCAAAAGAAATGACAGGAACACTGTTTGTTTTGTTGCTTGTATAACAACCAATACAATTCACTTTATGTTAGTTTTGGTCAAAGCTTGAAAGAGCCACTGCAGAGGGACTAAAGAGCCGCATGCCGCTCCAGAGCCGCATGTTGCAGACCCCTGCCTCACTGACATCAAAAATGGTGGGAAAGGTGAAACACCCACATCTGCCTCCTTCCTAATTTGCCCCACTCTGGGCCCTCGAACAAGGCCCTGAACCCCCATCATCTGCTCCCCCGGGCGCCCCAGATTGCAGCTCTCTGCTCCACACAGAGGAGCAGCGAAAGGAAAAAAAAATCATTACTGTATTATTGTGTCGTATTCTTGCGATCTCAGACTTTAAAACACAATAACACGCGTGCTCTAAATATATGCTACAACAGCCTGCCTACACCACGCCTGCTGTTCTCGTTTCCGGTGTTTTCTGCGCGCTCTCCCCTTTAATAAACATATTTTCAGTAGTTGGGGGGGGGGGGGGGGGGGGATTAATTTCCCATCTTGTTCAACCGCTCTTGCGCCCGAGGAGCGTGGATGCGCGCAGCGCGTGCGTCAGGCTGCAGCAGTCCTGTTGCTGTGCAGCGCCGCGCGCCAGCTCGTCAGCTGATCTCTGTTGTTCGCTTGTCGCAGCTGTTCGAGCGTCCGCCCCTGTGGTTCAGCGGATCCTCATGTGCTGGCAGCGTTTCGGTGACGTTAGGGTTAGTGTATAAAAATACTTAATGGCTCCAAGGCCATGTGGGTAATAAAATGTCTTCAAGGTTTATGGGTTTATATAATAATGTATAGGCCCTTTTCGTAAAAAAGACATGAACAAGCAAGTCATGTGAAAAGGAAATGTTAATTCAAATTATCTATATTTTTTGCTGTAGTTTTTTTTATCCCATTTTTATTCGTTTTCTGGCAAATTCATTTTGCGCTAAATAGTCCTTTGTTTACGCGCAGTCCTCCGTCTCTGCGGAAGGAGGCATTTTTCTGTAGAGCGGTGTGTGTGACTCCTACCAGCTGTTTCCCGCCTTGAAAGCCATCCGATCAGCTGCACACACACACACACACACACACACACACACACGCACACACACACACGGTCATGCAGAGGGAGAGAAGGCGAAGGGGGAGGGAGGAAGAGTCTGAGGTAGAGCGCCACACACAACGAGGGAACCCCATCAGCTGGAAGTCGAGTAACATTACAATTCTCACTCTGGACGAAGGATTCACATCTTCCCCGAGGATCGCGGGCTTTTCTTTTTAATCTAGAGACTTTTTTTTATTTTTATTTTCATTTTTAGTAGCGTGGACCAAACTGGCGAGAGGCGAGCATGGAGTATTTCATGGTACCAGCTCAGAAGGTGCCCTCGTTACAGCATTTCAGGAAAACGGACAAAGAAGTGATTGGTGGTCTTTGTAGGTGTGTAAACCACATGTTCATTATGATTGTGTTATTACTGAGACCTGCGGTGGGGGGACGACATGGCAACAAGGTCTGTTATTGTGTACGCGGCTCACTCACGAGGAGCTGCGGGCATTAATTCACACTTAAACACTGGGATTACATCCAGATTGAGTGTGCTGGGGTCCCCCCTGTTTCGATTGAAGCAGCGTGTGTGTGCTAATCTGCACATTTCGTCGCGAAATTTGTGCATTTTGTGGCCAACAAACACAAACCACGTGGTTCTGTGCGCACCACGCTGCTTACTTTCATCCGCGACGTGTTTGTCCTCAAATAATCCCTCTCCGCCACTCCTGGGTGTTGCGAAACGCAAAACTGAAGTAAATGTCAGATCTGTGCAATGTGGGAATGTCAAAGTGTTTGTTGTTGTTGCTGCGGCTCAAAGCGAGCCGAAGTTATTGTGGGTAGTGCGGCCATGCTTGTGGCTTGTGATGGGGGGGGGGGGGGGT
>JARVGS010000472.1:19055878-19076893 GCA_031762315.1 Hypsolebias antenori | reverse complement strand
ACTAATATTATATCCTAAAAAAAAAAAAAAAAGGACATATAACTAATATTATATCCTAAAAAAATAGGTTTACAAATACTTATTGTGCTTACAAGGTAGTAGCTTAGTCTGAAATGTTTAATATAACATCTCTAGATGAAGTATATAGGTGAACAGATTTGACTCACTATTTGGCAAGAAACTGGTCAGTTTTTTTTCTCTGTCACCCTTAATTAATGCATAATAAACAGTTATTAATGATTTAGAAAGTGTTTATATAGGAACTAATAATG
Organism: Hypsolebias antenori; assembly: GCA_031762315.1. Classification (NCBI taxonomy): domain Eukaryota; kingdom Metazoa; phylum Chordata; class Actinopteri; order Cyprinodontiformes; family Rivulidae; genus Hypsolebias; species Hypsolebias antenori. Next base: position 19,076,621 of record JARVGS010000472.1, on the reverse strand, counting down.
TATCTATAAACTATTAGCCATCTAAAAGGGGAGCCTTATTGTAAAGTGGAATCAAAAAACCCTTCACAAAGAGATTTTGGTAAGTGCAGGATGGTGGCAACATTTGGGACAGAATAGATGACTTAATAACAACAACAACAACAAAGCACAAGGTTATGCATGGAAAGGTAGCTTTAGTTAAATAGGTGCAATATTCAACCAACATGCAACATGTTAATGTTCCCATCTATTCCTGCAAACTCTGCTAAACATTAGCCATTAAACATCTGGACCTAAGGCACCCTAAAACCACAAATGTGATTAAATAACTTCATTACTTTGCAGCCACCATGGTGTAGTCTAAGGGAAAAAGTATGCTTTTGCCACGACCTTAAATGTCAAGGCAGAAACATCCCATCTGTTCACAAGATTCAAAGTCAGCATGTCAATCAAAAGTCAACAAATACAATAAAAAATTATCTACAAGGATTGTGACCAATTCATCTCTCCCTAAACTCAGATTTATTTATTTATTTGCATTTAAACATTTCATTCTAAAAGTTTAGGCAAGAAATGTATTTTTATTTAGAAAATTAAATCATCTCATTGAGTTGCAGGCAGCGTTACAGTGCAAGAACAGAACCATCTTATGAGGGTAAAACTGAGCTGCACAAACAACTATAGTAACACAAGCAAACTATTTCACCCAACACAAGAACAACTGAGCTCAATAACAGGATGAATGTAGACAAAAATAGCTCTACATTTAAAAACATGACAAAAAATATATATTTTTAAATCACTCAATATTAACACTGTGTTCCTCATGTTACTTTGGACTGTCTGGTGCAGTCTCTGTGGACAGTGAGCTGATGTGCTGAAGGAGGACATCACAGTGTTGAGGACTCCGCTGTTTGTCCCTCACAGCCTCAGCTTCCTTCTTCAGAAGTGCCGGGTGGACTGAGCTGCCACTCTTCAGGATTTCTGAAAACATAAAGTAAAAAAAATTAAAAAAAAAAAAAAAAAAAAAACGCACCGAGACAGCGCTCAGAGTGAATAAACTTTAAAGACAAAATATTTAGAGAAGAATGCAGCTACACTAATCCCAAACACACTGTCAATCGTGTAAGAAAAAAAGAACAGTGGAGAATATGTAATGAAACTTCAACATGTGCTAGACAGTAGTCACACCAAATGTATATTTTTAGCTGATTTAAATTGTACAAAGACTGTTTCTCCCTATTTACTGTATTTATACTAATGTTTGTGTACATTTCAATAAAGTGCTGCACTTATGTTTCTTGCTTTTAACCATAAAATTGAAAAGTAGACACCAGTAGGAAAAAAAAACCACCAGAAGATGGCAGTAAAGAACTGTAAGTCTGATATACTCCCTACTACTTTTGTTTCTTCCCCACTCTGAGACACCTGGATAACTGTCTACATCTCTTTTTGCCAGTGCCCTTTCATAATCTGCTGATTTAATTGGTGGATTGAATTCCCTACACTGCTGTTAGGTTAAAAAAACAAAACAACAATACAAAAGTGCTGCTCCAGTGGAGACGTGCTGTCACCCTGGACGATTGAGCCATTTTAAACTCATTATATGACACAAAGTACTGTACTTGGCTTTGTTCTCTAAGGTGAACGAGGGGGTTTTCAGCTTTTGTTTAAGTGCTTCTGAGCTGAGATAGAAGTAGGGGATGAGATTTTGAATCAAAAGAGAACAATGATGGCTTGTGAGAAGTGAATTAAACCTGTGCCAAGAAGATTGAGGCAAGGAGGGATGGTATGGACGTGCTGTCCATCATTCTGTCTGGACATGTTGCAAACGTTAAGGCACTTCACAGACAGGTGTTTGAAACACAAGAAGTGTAAGAATGGGACCTACTATTAAAGGAAGAAGTAGGAAGAGGGGAAAAAAAGGAAAGCTTCAAACTGAGCCGTGAACACGAGGGAGGAATGCTTCCACATTTGGGTAATGTCAGGTACAGACGGTCACTCAGCAAGACGTGAGCTCATCTCATTTCACACAAAGACTCTAAGCTGTCTGTGATTATAACAAACTTTATGAAGAACCCTTTTTTAATGGAAGAAGATGAGATCATGATACTCTACAGATGACATTTTGATTTTCAAAATCTAACAAAAAGTAATTTAGTTAAAGTGCTGTAGTCTGCATAGCTGACACAACCATACTGGATAAATATCTGACCTGTAAAAAAAAAAAAAAGATTAAATGTGTAATTTGAGCACAGTATAACAGTCTTGAAATAACTAGTAATATTTTAGAGTAAAGCTGGTTCATTATCAGTAAAAACTAGTAAATATTGGGTATATAGATTATTGGCAAAATAATGTGTACTTTAAGTTGGTTTTATTTTTGGGAAATATATTTTCTTTCCATCAACAATTTCTATCTTACCCCATTCAGGGTCATGGGAAGCTGTAGTTTATTTCTGCTGACATTGTGCGGGAGGAAAAGTACACTCCACACAGTTCTTCTCAAATTAAAAGACAGAGATGGAGAACCATACCGGATCACACTCACTCAACCAGCACAACAAACTTACCAGAGAACCCTCAGTTATCCTAACATGCATGTTTCAGATTTTGGTTGAAGTTTGAGCATTAGTAAAATAAGCTGAATATATTCAGGGAGAACACAGAATCACCAGAAAAAAGTGTTTTGAACTCAGAACATGCTTACCAAGTTGCTATAATACAAACCACTGCACCAATGTGTCACAATAATGTTTATACCAAAACAGCTGGGAACTGTCAGCGTTAACAAAAGCTATTCATACCGGACTACGTTAAGCATTAGTTGAGGTTAATGAAGGTTATTTTCAGCTGTAGATTTGATGTTAAGTGAATATAAATATCTGTAATCTACTCAAATCAAGGAAGAAGCATCAAAGTATGGAAAATTAGGCAGAGTGGCACCCAGATTATAAACGAGCTAAATTTTCCTCCCAAAATTATATTTGCCATAAAACTAAAATAATAAACTACCAGTGTTGATAGTCAAGTTTGGTTAATTTTCACTAAATACTGATATATGATTTGATGTTTCTAACTGTGGAACAACAAAAATCATGGGATATTTCATTGTAGCATCTTCATGCCACTATAGTATGGATTACTGTTGCATCTGGTGAGCATCAAAGATATTCTCTCCTTTGTACGCCCTTTGTCTTTCTAAGCACCAAAGATGATAGATCCCATCGTGAGGCCTCTCTAAGCCATCAGCGCTCACCTGCATCCTGTCAGAAGTAATGACAGCTAACATTCCTGATAAATAGGAGCGAGCAAAAGTCCAGAGGAACGGCGTCTTAGTTACACAGTTATGAAAAAGACAAGCACCAAAGCCTCTCCACCAGTACAACAATAAAACACAGCCGTTAAGCTACAGATCATTACAGAAAACAGAGGGCAGGAGAGGAGGAAGAGAAACTGGCAGATAAAAGATGGAGGGATTATGTGGGATGTGCCTGCAGACAGATGTGTAGAGGCGGCAAGTGGGGGAGACAGGGCCTGCATGTGGTTGTCATTAGATGGAACGGTTGCAGAGAGAACGATAATGAATGAAGATGCAGATAATGGCCACACGCAACTCCATTGTTTTACCTCAAGTGTTTGTAGACGATGGGAATGCAGTTATACAGATAATGGGACTCGTATCAGCCTATAGTCTATATATAGATGAAACGTTTCTACAGTTTTTTTTTTTGCTTTGTTTTGTTTTGTTTTTTGAATGTCCAGAGGACCTGACTTAGCTTTTTTAGATCAGCCTATAGAATTACTCTCTGTGCTGGTTGCTTAACCATGTCCCGATCATGTATTTCCTTGCTAAAACCCACAAGCCCAGTCCTGGGTGGACTTAAAAATATTTTGGCAGGAGGAATAGTTCACGCTGGTTAGGGTGATAAATTGAGTGGAAAAGAAGAATAAGGAACAGCTTTTGAAATAAGAGAGAGGGGATTCTGTTGGCGGCATGCCTGTGGAATAATCTAATGTTTGACAGAGGACACCCCAAATTCCTCTCATCCCTGTGTGAGTGTGTCTGACACCGCAGGCTGATCCACAGAGCTTTACACTTAAACTCTGCTCTCATCGCAGCTCACATTCCCCATAATGGTTCTAATATAGTCACAATCGTAAACTCAAGCTAACGCTTTATTTTGGATTAAACAGAGTGCACAAGCCTGTTAAACGTTCATTGTCTGAATGAGTTAAATCAGCAAGGTTCTGTCAATACTGAATAAAAAAAAAACACTTTTCTGTTCACATTTCTAAAACAAATTTGAACCCAGCACCACAGCCAAATGAAGAAATAACCCCATCCTTCTCACTTATCACTGACCCTTTGAAGCCCTTCAAATACCCCCCACCACCAAATCTCACCGAGCACTTGGTCCTGCACTGCACTGTCAGGGTCATCCAGATGCAGGAGGAGCTGCTGAAAGAGAAGCTGCAGATGAGGAGCACAGAGCTCAGGGTTGTAGTCTTTGGTCAGGCTGGACAGCCACAGTCCCACAGCCTGCAGAGCAACCCCACGCACCTCTTCACTGCTGTCATCCAGACGCTTCAGCAGCTCTGTTGACATAGTAGACAGGCTTTCTGATAAGTGGCCTATATGCCTTTAGAAGTCAGTGCGTGTTTTGGAGTGAGATTTGCAGTAATAAAAAAAAAGAAATAACAGTTTTACCATCTTACAAATGTGGCTAATAAATCTTTGCTGTTAGACAGAATGTCTATACATGTATTGTTTATTCTACATTGGGCACTTAAACTGAGAAGCGACTATCCACGGTCCATTTCTGTGAATATGTTGAGCAGAGGGGGTGCAGCTTTCCTGATAAAATGTGGAAGTTCATTAGAAGACAGATAACTTCTACCCCTTTACACATTTTTTTTTAAATCACCCAATGCAGCGGCAAGGACAAACAAAAAAAAAAAAGGAGCAGGCTCAAAAAGGTTCTTCCTTTAGCACTTACCGGGATAAATCTTGTTGAGAGCTTCGTGGTGTAAACTGGTTCCTATGAGCCTGAGCATGGCTGAAAGAGAGCGACAAGCTAACAGCCTGCTCATCTGAGAGTCCTCTTCCAGGGAAGACAATACCCGAGGGCTCAGCTTCTCCTCCAGACACAGAAGCTGCAAGCAGAAATTGCAGAGGTCAGGCTTATTTATCTCCATCCAAACTCAATAAAAAAATCTTATGTTTAATTTTCCAAAAATGTGCAAGATTTATGTTTTCTTCCATGTGAAAATTTAAACATGCAACTTGCTGGAACAATTGCTTCACATTATACTGTAGACCATAAACAAGTTGTAATGGACAAACAAGGTGAGGCTGAGAGCATTGAGCAACAGGCCAAGAGGTGATGGCTAAACCCTCTGTCACCCTGTTTGCTATCGAAACCACACAGGCAAAACAATAAAAACAGAGCGGAGGGAGAAGGAGGGGCGAAGATGAAGAGAGCGGGGAGAACTTGGCAGATGTTTGATCCACCATTACATCAGTGGCACTCTGAATGTGCCAAGTGTAACTGGAGCTGTAAATTGTTTTCACAGGGAGTGGAGAGGAAACAATGTCTGTATGAATAAAAGGCTGTTTGATTCAGAACCCTCTGTGGTTACATTTGTCAGGACATGTTGTTTATAAGCTCGTTCCAAAGCCCAAGATTTAAACTCACTCCTTATTTAATGACCACTTTTAAAGTTTTCTAATCTTGTAAAAACATTTGGGGGGTCATAAGATAGGAAAAGTTTGATCATGCACACTTACACCCACCCTCGCATTGTTCCCCAGACGTTTGCACTGCCTTTAGCCTAAAGATGTGTGACTAAAAACGCTGCATGACCCACTTATGACTGGTCAGTATGCACATGCAAAGACAAATGCTGCCAGATGTGTTTCTGTGAGCACACATACTGTATCCAGGCACATAATCCTGCAGGTGCAAAGCCAAGTTCCGGTGACAGTTCCTATGTTTAACGAAGGTCTAGAACAGAGACAGTATTGTTCCTTTGGGACGAGGTATGTGAACCCAACTGCTCCCATGTCCACCTGCTACCTGCCATGGTCAAATCTGAGCCAATACTAAACAACAGTGGCCAACTGTTTTTTTTTTTTTTTTTTTATTAAATGGATGGGTGGGACGGTTTGTTTGGACAAGGAATGGACAAACCAGAGAATCTGAAATAAATGTCAACCACTCTTCTGCTTTAGGGATAATAAAAAGTGTACCTGCAGATTGATGATCAAATGGACATTCATCTGGACAGAACCCACATCTGATGTCTGATTCCAATGTGTTTGAGTCACTGAGCACGGGTGGAAATGAAGGAAAGACCGATAAGAGTGAGGTGTTTCTGTGTGTACGCACCTGTCCAGGTGTGAGGCTCCCTCCGTGCAGTAGTGCCAACAGACAGCTGAGAGCTGAAGTGCGAACAGCGGCTGCGGTGCGGCCTGCGTGCCACACCAGGTTAGGAAGCAGGACATTGCACAGAAACTTCCCCGACTCATCACGGAAATGGCTGGAATGACAAACAGCAAATCAAGGACACAAAATGAGCATTTGACTTGGTTGTACATATTTATTAATAGCAACAAGTAAAACGGTTTAAATATGTGAAAGATGTTTTTAAACAACTGCTGTAGCACAACTGTTATCATACCATTCCTTTCCCACACTCTTTGTAAGGCAGAACAGTGAGGGAAGTGAGGAAAAAAAAAGGAGGCAAAAACATCTGGGTATCCCTTTCTTTCCGTTTTCCGTTCTTTTTCCACACTAGCTTAAGCCGTCTGACATCAGACTGTATGCACCTGCATTTGTTTTCATACCCAAACAGCTCCATACGTTGCTGCTTGTTCTCCTTTCTCTCCTCAGATAGAGTGACACAACTTTTTTTTATAATCCTGATGTAAGCTCAATCATCCAGGTAAATAAATCGCAAAAAAAGTTAAATCAGATCAAATCTGTCCAAATGACCTGGTGTTTTTTTTAATAATGTTTTGTTACAGTGTGCTGTAGCATATTTCTTTTACATTTCCTTCCTTCCTTAGATAGACAACTTTACTAATTGGCATTTATAATGTATATGAATGTTTTTTTCTGTGCTCTGAGAAAACTTGTGTTGTGACTTGAGCTATATACATGTAGTTCTGTAAATAAACTGAACTGACTAATGTTTCAGCACCAGTAGAGGGAGATGCTGAGTTAAACAGGGCCGGAATCTGACTTGGTAAAGTTATTCAATGACAAGTGTAGACGGCAGCACACACACACACACACACACACACACACACACACACACACACACACACACACACACACACACACACACACACACACAGTGCCAGGAAGTTTAGATTATAACATTGTAGCTATAACGGAAAGTAAATAGCACAAAAGACAAACAAACTACATTGACAGTTTTATGTTAGTTTCAGATTATCATTATTTTAAATGTTTAGTAGTATTAGTAAAATGATTAGTTAAGTATTTACAAGCTTCTGTAGCACCTCTTGTACAAGTCATCAGACCAACTCCTTCTGCCCTCATATCATGACACTCCCACACCTGTGCTTCACTGTCAGGACCCTTCAGCTTAAAATGTTAGCATCCTGATCACTGTTGTAATTGAGTTTTCACTAATTTTGTGACGTAAAATCAGTCTGGTGGTCCTGATTTGGCTTCAATATATTCAGTATTCTACATGTCAGTTTGTAGTTTGATGTCGATTTAAACAAAAAAATTGTTAAAAAAAAAAAAAAAACATTTGTTTTTGAATTACAGTACTTAAAAAGTACTCTGATTGGTAGCATAAAATGAAACAATAGTGGATTTGCTAAAACCTCTGTTGTTTAGTATGTTATATAAGATGATGGAAGACACAAAGCTATTCATCTAGGTTAGTCTAAAGATGATTTGTAATTAATTACCATCCATAAAATAATTCAATACTTCAATGGTTTCATGTATTTGAAGTGATTATTTATTTATTTTTAGGTTGATTAGGTCCTAAAAATGGTTATTTTCTAAAAATCATATTCAAAAATGTACATCTTGTTTTAGCATTTTTTTCTGAAATATGTTACAGATTGCAGGACAATTATAAATAAATATGTGTTTGCTTTTGCTTTGTTTCGTCTTGTTTTATGTTAGAGCAATCCATAAAAGAAATAAGAGGAACTCAATAGTCTTTTTTCTTGTGGTAAATGTTAAAACTTGAAATTACAGACAGGTTTGCAGTTCATACGGCCTTGAAAGTGTACTGTTATCTTGTTGTAAGTGGCACTTGATTTTTGGCTTGCCACATCCAAGGAAAAACAAATAAACCTTCTTGTACTTAACTTTCATACGCAGCTTTTTAATCAGAGTACAAAAATCCACATGAAAAGCGCATTATGCATGTGTGTGGAGGAATGGGAATTACATGTACAGAACTTTCCTTTTCAGCTTGTTTTAAATTGAAGTGTCATGTCATTTTGGATGCACAACTAAGATTAGAAGATTTCTGTATGACTATCATTGTCTTCTTTATGAAAAATTGTGCGTGTGGCCTGCTACCTGCAAAGATCAAATCGTACATTTTGAATGGAGGGTTGAAAATGAATGGAAATATTGTGGCGGACCACACAGCTCCCCTAAGTTTGAGTTAAGTATTTGTCTGAAACCTTTTTGAAGGCACAACACGGTTTATGTTTCTTGACAATTGTGTCACCGGAGTTATAACTTAGGAATGAGAGAACCAGTTAACAGTGCAGGTGGCTGCATCGGGAAGGGTGCAGAAGACACAGACTTCTTTTGTCTATTATGGACAGTCATGTATTAAAAAAGATAAAAATAAAATAAAAATAGAATTTCCAGTGTTCGCTTTTTTTTGCTAAGGCATTTTGGCTTTAGAATTGCTCTTGCAGTATAACTGGCAAGGATATTATTTTGTGGTAATTTTTTAAATAGTTGCTGACTTTATAAACTAATGGAAATATGAAGTACAGTATAACATTTTAGAGTCAGCTTTAGGGTTTGCCATGCAATGTACAGATATTGCCATGGAAACGCAACAGATGAAGTTTCTCTGTTGGATAGATAGGAGCAGCTGTTGTGGTCATAGAGACTGCGAGACGGCCTCATGTTTAAAGCATTTTCTCAGACTGGAGCTTGGAGCTGAGGCCTGCACAGCTGAGGGCTTAGAGGAGGGTGAGGGGCTGGGTGTCGGACAATCCTGCTTCTTCATCAGTCAATAACCATTCAAATTACTGATTGCCATTCAAATCACCATTGAGAAGGCTTTCATTTTCCTAAAGCAAGCTGGGAAGTGACTAATTAGAGTAGGCTTATCTGATCCTCCCTCAGATACCAGTTGAAATGAGTATCAATATTTACAAATAGCTGTAGCTTAATATGTCCTGGTCAAATCAAGAAGCTATCGCAGTTATGAAGACAATAAAGTGAACATTGTTTTGTGTTTGTGTCCATTTCAAATTAATGATCACCTGTAGATGTAGTGAAAATATGAAAATGTAAAATCATAAGTTTGAAAAAAAGAAGTGTTAATCTTGAAGTGAGGATGGGATGAAACATATTTTAGTCCATCATTAACAATTTCTTTAAAGTTTGGCATTTGTAAAGTGTTTTCCTCACCCATGGGAATCCAGTGTGTTGCTTGAATTCAGCAGCAATTTGGCAAGCATGGTAAAAATGCTCATCCTCATTTCTGTATCTCTGTTTGGTTGGAGGCAGCGGTGGAGAAGAGGCATCAACTGGTTCAAAAAGTCCCCAATAACTGTACCTATAAGATAAACACGAGCAAAACTGTTGTGAAAAATTAGATGTTTGGTTTTGGGTTTTTCAACAATACTGCTCAGAAAACTGGAGTGGGGAAAAAGTAATTGACTTTATTTACATCTACGGCAGATGCTTGTGCTTTTATCATTTGCAGTAACTAAACTAATTACATCATCACAATTTGTAATCCTGAGGCTGCGCATCAATAGTCTTGCTTCATAGAAATCTTTCAAAAATGATGAAAAAATACAGAATATTTAATGAAGGGACTCAAACTGTTGACTACACTTGCCAGGCAAGATTTATTTGAAATGATTCTGTCTGCAAAGTGCAGAGAAGTGGTTGTTTTAACTTGCTTCAACAATAACTTGACAATAAATCACATCGAAGCATAAAACCAATCAGTTTATTTAAGCAGGTTTCTTCTGTTTTTAACTAAAAAAGGTTCTGTTTTATAATATAAAATATGAATTAACATTAATAATGCTGTAATGCAATAACACAGCAAAAACTGCAATAATCCACTGTCTGCCATATAAACATAATTGCCTATTCAGGTAATAATGTAAGGGTCATTTATGTTAATTAGGAAATCACAGAAGGCAGCTTTATCAACTTTACGCTTCAAACATAAAGCTAGTTACTAGTCAATTTTTAATATATAATACTAGTTATATATAAATATATTTATTTACATATACTATTGTATAGAAATTACATAATTACCATATAAATAATTGACACTGTAAGCATTTTTCTCTCATGATGCATACTTCCCTCACATATGTATATTATTAAACTAGCTGTATAGTTGATATTTGATTTATCCATGTTGACATACTGATAGTTTTTTTAATTGCCGTTCAACTGTGCTTGAATTTTAATTGTTACAAGTTTACATAAACATATGTTTTGAAAATCATTCATTCAACCTTTATTTATATAGGTTAGTCTCATTGAGCCTTGAGGTCTCGTTTACAAGAGAGACCCGTTTTAAACTCAAACTAATTAAACACTTTCTGTATTTCCTTCTAGCCAAATATTGACTTTTCATGCCTACAAATTATTACTAAGACCTTGGTGGACTAGCGAGACTGTGACACAGAGGGCAGAGGAAATGAGACACTGTATGACAAAGTGTTTCTACAAAAATACCTACTACCGGTATAAGGGAGGAACTCACAGTACGAGTATTCACATTTCCATTCATTCCCACATACTTGTCCAACATCAGTGTTTACTGAGCTATATATAGTGAGTTGAGTGTGCGTGTGTGTGTGTGTATAATCAGTGATAAGTGACCATGCCCTTTTGGGCTGAACTGTGACAAACATGAGAGGAGACAAAGGAAATCATGACATCACCTGAGGATGTGAGCCAGATTCATGAAAAATCAGGCAAACAGAAAAGTAAACTGAACATGAGGGTTATCCACAGACAGAAGCGCATTAAACTAGATGGAATATTTATGAGTAACTGCAGATAAAACAGGTCAGACGTAGGAAACATTAACAGGTAACTGAAGAAAACCTAATTACTGCTTTGGGAAACAGTCAGCACATATTTTTGATCTTAAAAGAATCACCAACTTTTGTAAAATCTGAGAAAAACTGTAGCCGACAACATCTAACCAGATATTAGACCATCCTCTAGAAGACAAAAGGGTGTGAGGAGGACAAAATAGAATAAAAACTTCCTGACTCAAACTAACACAGTATGCAAAGCTGATGATCAAGCAAAATGTCCAATTCTCAGCTGAGAGATTAACCATCATCTTTTGTTTTAAATGGAACTGATTTTCTTGAATCACATGTCAGTCAAACACAGAGGTCACGCATCGTTTGTTGTGGTGTCTGTAAAGAGTCCAAGCCATAGAGATACATTAACTATGATACAATGCACACAGACCCAGTTTCTCACACTCACATATAGGCATGTATTATGGAGCTTCAAAGTGGCCTTGATCCAGAAGAAGGTCAAGAACAGCGGACTTTGCTGCTTTTTGATGTAGTGACCTGCCTGGCTTTTACCGAGTGGTCTTAGAATGGACTGGTCAGTTAGCCATGGGAGCACATGTGTGTGAGTGTCTGTGTGTGGATTAGAGGTGCCTAGTCAGTTAGACTGAGTGGAGAAAGACACAGAGATGAAAGCATGACAGAGAGAAAGAAGTGTTGATGACGAAGGATTTTGTAGTATTTGAGGAAGTAAACTAAATTCTTAGAATTAAAGCAAGGGTCACAGCTTTTAACCCTCTGTGCCACACACACAAGCATGAACAAGTCTAGGATGGTTGACTAACAAACAGAGGGAGAGACCAAAATGAACTAAAATCAAAGGGCCAACTGGTGAGAAAGACAGCCAGACTTTCTCAGCATGTCAGGGGTTCGCATGGGTGACAGATTTGTAATTATGCAAACTTATCACAATAAACATTTAAATATTGTCCACTGCCTTAGATTGTTGTGTAAACTAAGATCAGAGTACATAATGAAACACATGTCCATTTTGATCTTTTGTAAGTTGATAGCTCTACTATCAGCACAGGAAGCACTGTTGTGTATTTTATCCTAAAGATCTCTGAGGGAGAACATCAGTGAAATAATACACATGTAAGGAAAAATTATCTAATACAATTCCTTAAAACTTAAAAAAGATAACTTGATTTTTTTAAAAGAAAACACCAAACTTTGCTCATTTTACAACGGTATCACACTTTGTAACAGGGTCTCAGAGGTAATTATGCCAGCCTGCAGTTCAATATTTCACATTTTCCTTGCACTATATTATCTATTATTATCTTATCCATCTTATCTATTATCTTATCTTTCATCTTATGGTAAATGGACTGTACTTATATACTGTAGTGCCTTTCTATCTTATCAAGATACTCAAAGCGCTTTATAACACAATCTGTGTCTCATTTACCCATTCATACAGCACTCTACTAGAGCTCTACAAAGCTAGTTAAACAAATCAGTCTAAAGAGACTAATCAGTGCCTTATCACATTCACCCACCGATGAGACACACATCGGAGGCAATGACGGGTTCAGTGTCTTGCCCAGGGATTTGAACCCCCAACTCTTGCATCGGAGGACGACTGCTCTAACCACTCAGCCACAGCCGATATTATCTTATCTAAGCACCTCCCTAGGGAGGTGCTTCGGGCATGTCCGACTGGGAGGAGATCCCGGGGAAGACCCAGGACATGCTGGAGAGACTACGTCTCTCGGTTGGCCTGGGAACGCCTTGGAATCCTCCCAGAAGAGCTGGAAGAGGTGGCTGTGGAAACAGATGTCTGGGCCTCCCTGCTCAAGCTGCTGCCCCCGCGACCCCACTGCGGAATAAGCGGAATATAATGGACGGATATCTTATCTATTATCTGTTCAAGGGGTTAAAAGCAGCACTTTGTTGCTTTTCCAATTGAATTTCAACGGACTCATTAACACATTAATGAAATTCACAAACTGTGGTGACACACTTGTAAACAAGACAAACAATTGGATTAAAAAAAAGACATTACCACTAAACAAACTACAAAAAGGATGATGTTGCAAATCATTAACATTAACTGCAGTATGCATTTTAATAACTATTATATTTTTTCCTTACATTTACCAGTATATTTTCCGATATTATCGCCTATTTATGTGTACGATCTTCAGGACCTTCAGGTCTCACCTGACTGCATGAGTACGATTTGAAGTTGGAGTCTCTGTGGAGAGTAACTTGTCCAGGTGTCGACAGAGGCAGACAACCAATCCAGCAGTTGCCCCATATGCTTCCTATAAAGTTCTGTCAAGTCCAAGTCCTGCACTTTACTTAAAAAGTGTGCACACTCCAAAGCCTGCAGGAGAGAGTTAGGTGACAAAAAAATGTTAATGTCTTTCTAAGGCACATATTATTCATAAAATGACCCAAAGATTTAGTAAAAACACATCAGGAAACAGAACAGCTCTTGAAGTTTAACAGTTTTTGTTTAATAGAATCTTGTTTCTGTGGAACATAAAAAAGTATCATGTTGTAACACAAAGAATAAAACAGTAAACGTGACAAGGACTCATTCAACAACAATTCAAATAAAACCAAGTCACAGGATGTCACTTAATATACAAACTGCCAGTAACACACAGACAAATATGTGCATCAATAAAGCTGAGCTGAAAGGAAAAGGCAGGGATGAGAAAGCATAGTAAATAACAAGCTGGCCTTTTAGGGCAGGGGAACAGACTTTTAGGGCATTTCACATTTCTCTTTACCACCCCTTAGGGATGAACAGTGACAGAGACATTGTCTGAGTCACTGCTCCACCTCTTCTGAAGAAAATCTAGACAATCCTAAGATATCTATTGATGGGAAAGACGTTCCCCTTTTTCTGGGAACAGAAGCTCTGCTTTTCCTCTGGTTCCAGGAATGCCAGAGGCCATTCTTACTCTCCCTCCTTTTTAATCCATTTCTTCCCATCTCTTCTCTAATATTACTCCCTGTGTGAACATACACATTGATGCAGACAGACATAAACACACAGTCACACCAGTGGCCAGTGTGGTGTCTGCTCAGCATCTGTGCCAAGTCCTTCCCACTTCTCTCCCTGTTATTACAAGCGCAACAGCGACAACTGGCTAGATTACACTCCAACCTCAGAAACCAATGACTTCACTTGTCACTGTTCCTGTTTGCCCCTCAGATTTGGAGACTGACCACTTGACAAAACCTCATTACCTGGGTATGACTTGGACTTTGTAAACTCAAGAGCCTTTATGAAAGCAAACTAAGCTCTTGGCTGATGATACAAACTTGCCTAGAAATGTTATTCATCTCAGCCCATCTGTTTTTTTACATTACTGTTAGTCTTACTTCTTTATGCATATTTCACCCGCCTCCTTTCACCCAAGACTGGTTTTAAAGTTCCACTCCAAAGGTGCAATTTCAGCTCCTCTGGGTGAGTGGGTAATTATACAGCTGGTCATATCCACTTTGAAACAGTACAAATACTTACATTCCTTGAATAGCTTTTGTTTCATAAAACATGCTTACCTTTCTAATAAAAATTGTGGGAAAAATATAGGGGAGAGGAGAACAGGAGCCAGTTTATAGAAGTATCAACAGGTGAGTTAACATGTTAGTTATGGATTAAGGTGTGAGCTGGATAAAGCTGGATTTGTGTTATTATTCTGTTGTGGTTCTCACCTTTGCGCTGAGTTGTGGCTCAGTGGAGAGGCTCTGGACGGTGACCAGTACCTGCAGCAGCTGCAGGCTTACTGAGGCACATTCTGACTCACACTGATGCAGCAGCACACCCACACATGCCAACAACTGCTCCAAGTACATAACCTGGGAAAGAGGAAAGGAAAATCTTTTTAAAAAAGTGTTGTCACACAGATGTGAGTCCTGTAAAAATCATTAAGATGAACGTTTTTTTGTTTGTTTTTGTTTAAAATATGCTTGCAAAACCAAAACACTGAAGATACCCTAACTTTTTTCATAAAAATGATTACTAAACGACAAATTACAGAAGCTGATAGTGTGAACTTTCTTTCCATCTCCAAGCATGTGATTGTGTGATTGCTATCACGCTTTAGTCAGTGTTGTGGTGAGGTCATGTGGCAAAGACCCGCAGCTCAGGCTAATTTCCATGCCGTCACTGGGATCAAGACCCCTTTTCCTGTTTTCACGCCGCCCGCCTATCATTAGGGCTTCATCAGGGAGGAGACAGAGGGGTGGGTGAAGGTGTAGGAGAAAGAGAGAATGTTTCACTGAGATGTAGCACACCCTCCAGGTGTTTGCTTTGGTTTGGCAATAAGAACTCAGGCCAAGAGGGGCACACAGGTCTCATACATTTTTACTCATTAAAAATACAAATTTGAGCTGCTTTTGTAACGCTGGCAATAATCTGGAAAGAAAACAAGCTTGATGCTCTGGTATTACAAAAACAAAGTTTAGTAAAGAAGAAAGGAAGAAAACGGCACACACTGAAAGAAATGTAAAACATCCATTTTACTTGTGACTTCAAATGAGTTTCTTTGTCATCATTTTATGCTAACACTCATATTTGTATTGCACATACTGGTAAACTATTTTACCTAAAAAAAAATCCCACATTAGTGAGTATATCAGACACACAATGTATGGTTTAAGTGCCAGTTTAGATCATCTGAATGGAAGTTTAGTGGAAAAAAGTTATGGATAATGAATATCTTACTTGACAGCTCTAACAGCTATTTTTATCATGGTCAAGAACAAAAGTCTTAAACATCTGGCATCTTAACATGACTCGAATCTCAAAAATTCCATAGTAAGATGAACATTACCACTGAACCACAACTGCCTCACAAAACAATTTATTGCTTCTTTATTAACATACTGATTATATGATCCTAATCAAGTGTGTTTTTATGCTGTCTAAGAGCAAACTAAAATCCTACAACCAACCACAACATGCTTCTTAATTCTTCAAGTGTTTACACGTCTTGATTGATGGATGTGGAAATCCCTGCTTATGACAAAGCCTTCCTTTGGCACATAAAGATGACATGAGGACCAAGGTGGCTGTAGTGAAAATAACGTGACATACAGTAGCAGACATGCACATTAGTACACACAAACACAGCGTTCATACTTGTGCAGAAGACAATCATTAGCACTGAACCAGAGTAAGAAATATGGAGTTCAGAAAAAGTAGTGCAGTGTAATGACTAGGTGGACACCTGGAGTCAGGTAAAATACACCTGGTTTTATTGGAACAGGCGCCTTATTACGGTACACTATGTGTGTGTATGCATCTGTCCACCTCAGGATACATTAATAACATCTAGTCAGCTTCTCTTTAAGGAGATGTACCAGGAGATGGATTCTTATCCAGTGGGAAGCAACCCCCATACAGCCAATGATATTGCTATGGCAACAGTAAAACAAACACTGGGAATGTGGGGGAAGCCGACCCCTCTGCAGTCAGGTTTAGCTGCTTTTTTAAGCCTAACGTCATCCTGTGGAGAAGTGAGCCCTATCAAGCTGTTAATCATGAGCAAAACATGCTTAGTTTGTAGGTATGTTTTTTGCAATCAGCTGATTTTTCATTCAACCTATATTTAGACAGGTTAATCCCATTGAGCCTCGGGGACTCATTTACAAGAGACCTGTTGTTTTGACAAAGTGAATTTTTGTTTTCAAGGGGGGGAAAAAAGGACAGGACACATCCCTGCTGATCTGTTCTATGGATTTCAGTGGCCACTTGCAGATTCTTCAAGACAACTGGTGATGAACCTGGTTGTAAATAATTTTTTTAGTTCACCATTTTTTCTAATTTACTTCAGCCCACCAACTTCTCATTATTATGATGTCGTTAACACCATAGAATCACAACGTTTAACACATCAGTTGTGGTTGAAATCTTTTGGTGACCATTTGTTAAAGTTCAGTGGAATACCCATTAAACAAGAAACTTTGATTTACGAATAGACATCACATACACCTCAGAAGATGGTGGCTACCATGTGCACTGGTTTGCTTCTCTCTTTCAGGATCTTGACCTCAATTTATGGGCAATATTTTTAATTCTTGCTAAGTATCTGCCATTTACTTTGGTAAGCTGTGTTTTCATCTTGACTGAAACAGAAAAGAAAACAGAGATGAAAGAGCCTGAAAGGTTATGTCGTGCGGACGCATCATATATCAACTTTCATTTCTTCAACTCCCAACCGAGCCGTGCAGTTCCCACTGCCTCTGGTCACTTTGAAGATTATTTATGCTTCATTTCTTTAGGCGTTCATTTCATCCAAGTCAAACATCATGTCTTCTTTCTCTTTGCCTCTGGTTTGAAGTGGCACATTTTTCAAGTTCTTACATGACTTATTTTTAGAAAATAAAATTAAATGAAACTAGAATAAATCTTTATCTTTTCTGTGTCAGCAAAAACAGTAAACTGTATTCAGATACAAATCAGTCAGTCAAATCAGAAGAATCTGAACTATTCTGTCAGCATTTTAACACTAAACAATGGTGGTGCTGAATGTCGTCAGCTGGTTTGCAGTTTTTTTTTTTTTTTTTTTTGCAGATAAAGGTCCTGCTCCCTGCTACGAACAATGCCTGTCGTCAAAAAAAAAAAAAAAAAAAAATCTTGCAGGTGGTTTGTTGGGACTAGCTCTTCTGTGACCATGCCTTCTCTTTTTCCCTCAAAAACACTAAGGGGAACAAAAGATAGAAGAAAAAAGAGAAAGAGGAAGCAAAGGTCCCACCACATCTGTTTGAAGGCATGCGACTGTCGTCCTGTTAATTCTCTGTCTGTCTGACCCCCAGACGGTGACAAGGGAGGAAAAAAGGAGGTCAGTTTCCACTCCTCATTTATCACTGACCTTGACAAGTCAAGCCTTGAAATTTCAGGGATTTTTTAATGGAATGACTGAACTGCAGTTTGGTGTTAGGAACTATTACATACACTATAAAAAACTGGAGTCAGTGCAGTCATGTGGAGGTCAAATAAAATTAGTGGATTTCTGTTATTATCTCAGAGGAACATAAAAAGAAAACAGTTTTCAGTTGTCAGACAACAACAAAAGAAAACTTATATGCATAAAAAAAACAGCAGGGAAGCTTCTGCTTTGGACTTGATGGGATTTTTTTCATGACTAAGCATATATTTACAGAGTAATATTATTTTCCAATGCAAAAACGAGATGTGCAACAGTGTAAGAACACAATTCAAAGTCTCTTATGAGCAGAAAATATTTTAAACCTTGACATAGAAAAAAAAAATCCTGAGTGCCATTTTAGCACAGTTGGTATTTTGGAAGATTGCTCTTCTTCTTTTGGCTTTTCCCTCAGCAAGTCATCCTCCTCCATCTCACTCTGTCCTCTGCACCCTCTGTCCTCACTCCAACTACATCCATGTCATCTCTATCTGTATCCATTTTTCTCATCTTTGTCTTTTTCCTGGCAGCTGCATTTCTAACATCCTTCTACCAATATACCCACTGTCCCTCCTCTGGACATGTCCAAACCATCTCAGCCTGGCCTCTCTAACTTTTGTCTCCCAGTTGTTCAACATGCGTGGGTTTTCGCCTAGTACTCAAGTTTCCTCCCACAGATCAAAAATATGCATGTTAGGCTGATTGGTAACTCTAAATTGCCCCTATGTGTGAGTGAGAGTGAATTGTTGGTCTTGCTTGTCTCTATGCAGCCTTGTGATGGACTTGCGACCTGTCCAGGGTGTCCCCCTCCTCTCACACAGTGATTGCTGGACGTGGGCACCGGCAATCCAAAAAGGAAGAAGCGGGTAAAGATAATGAATGGATGGATGGATGCTGTACCTCTGATCTCATTCCTAATCTTAGCCATCCTTGTCACTCCTAAGGAGAACCTCAGCATCTTCATTTTTGCTGCTTCCAGTTCTTTCTCTTGTCTTTTTGTCAATGCCACTGACTCTAGACCATACAACATAGCTGGTCTCACCACTGTTATAAACCTTTTTATTTGGCCTTTGCTGACACCCTTTAGACATCCTGAAACTTTTCTCCATCCTGTCTGGACTCTTTTTCACTTCTTTACCACTCTCTCCATTTTCCTGGACAGTACTTGAAGTCCATCACCTTTGTGACCTCTGCTCCTTGTACCCTCACTGTTCCACCTGCCTCCCTCTTATTCACACACATGTACTCTCTTACTATGGCTGACTTAAACACATACTTCCACCTCTCCAAGTTCTCTTCCACCTGTTCCCACTTCTCACCACAGATCACAATGTCATCTTCAAACATCATAGTCCATGAAGATTCCTGCCTCATCTGTTAGTCCATCACTAGAGCAAACAAAAAGGGGCTCAGAGCTGATCCTTGATGCACTCCCACCTCCACCTTGAAGCTGTCTGTCACTTCTACAGCACATCTCACCACTGTCCTGCTGTCCTCAAACATGTCCTGTACCAGTCCAACATACTTCTCTGCCACTCCAGATGTCCACATGCAATACCACACCTCCTCCCTCTGCACCCTGTCATAGGCTTTTTCTAAATCCCCAAAGAATCAATGGAGTTATTTATGCGTAACATTTTCCTAATTATTTTTAACTGAATTACCAAGAATTAGTCTTCACCTAAACTAACATTTACGTAAAGTGCTCAAAGAAAATTACACTAATCATTACACAACTCTTCTGATTATCCATTTAGGTGTTTTGCTCTCAGGTATTATTGATTAATATCGGTTTGTAAATTATTTTACATCAGACTAAAATGGTTTACATAAAGTGGCTATTTGTTTTTAATGCAAGAGTGCAATTGAAATACTGTACTAAACTGAAAAAGTCCATGAACCCCATGAAAGTAATATTTGAATTAGGAGCAACAATTTAAGGCTGATGAGGATGAAAAACAGGTGTTCCTTCACAGCACTGACTGACCTTCTCAAATTAAACTTAAATGAGCATTTGTAAGTTTTGATGTTGGTTCACACCATCACAGACCTTTTCTGTTCCTTGACGTTGTGCTCCCACCGACTACCACCAAGTCCAACTTCTTCTCCTCTGATGAGTCTGAGGAGGAGGAGGACCACAGAAAGAGGTTCAAAATCAAGATTAAGCCGCTTCCAGCTGATTGTGTTATAGCCGAACCATCAGTTGATGTCCTTAAAGCCTCCATAGGCAACATCGCTCTGTTCCCTTCTCCTATGGTGAGTACCGCTGATGTCCCTTTCCTTGCTGTTCTTATTAACAGACAACCACATTAATAATGTTTAAGTCATGTGCAGCTCATACCTGCTCCTCATATTCATCCTTTCTTAGCTGCTCTTTAATGAGTTGGATTTTAATATTGATAGATACGAATGTGCCCTTTTCTTCCTATTGATACAGATACAGGTAACCCCCGGTTTACGGCCGAGTTCCGTTACACCGGCAAGGCCGGATACCGAAAAAGCCGGTTACCGGAACCGGCTCCCGGTGCGGCGAAAACGAAACTAAAATCCAACATGGCGG
>JARVGS010000472.1:19033373-19043437 GCA_031762315.1 Hypsolebias antenori | reverse complement strand
GTACACACGTAACATTTTATATACAGTGTATTTATAGTAAAAGTTAATTTAAAGTTAATATTTGCAAAAAAAATCATGTTTTACAGATGGATAAGAATCAAAATTATAACTAAAAAATGGCTTTAAAAGAAAGGTAATCCTCTGTAGCACATTTCTTCTGGCCCAAATTCAATATTTTGGCTCATTGACGTATCAGTGTAACTTTACAGGTAATGTGTTTGGCTATGCTGGTAACATTAGAACAAGGTTTTATATTTGACAGTTGCTTGTTTTCTTTTTTAAAGTGTGTCATTTCTATTTTAATTCAATTGATTCAACTAAAAAACAAACTGTTGTTCAATAATTAATATGTACGAAACATTACAGGATATACAAATACCCATTATTAGAGACAAATTGTCTTCAAAATAAGGTCCCTTAGTGTTTAGCCTACATGGAATGAACTGGTTGTTTGGCTTTGATCATGCAAACCCACTTGACTTGGTTGCTCATGAGTGCATCATGAGATTTTTCATTTAAACAATGGGCTCCACTCTTAAATGACTGGCAAAACTGGGTTGTCAATGTGTATGAGCTGAAGCTGCAGGATGTTCATGGTGCCCCGAGGTGTTTTGTCAAGGGGTAAATAAAAGGAAAAATAAATTGTAAAATGAACAGATGTATTGACAATTTTACAATCATTAATGCATATGCTCAAAGTCAGTATTTTGCAGTGGTTTGCATTCTAGATGGTATCATGTCTACTTCCGGTTCATTGAAATACACTTACCGGTAATCTAAACAGTGTTCATATTTAACTGCTTCAGCTGTGCTCTGCAGTCATTCAGACACCTGGCAACATTACATATTGCACTTTAAAACAAAAAGAAAATTAGTTTATAAATATATTTGTATATAAAAGCCAATAAATAAAGCAGATGTAAAGGACCAAAACTATAGACGTGAATACAGACTGGAAAAAGCTAAGTAACTGTAAAAAGACCAATAGGAGCTAAATGTCACAATCTTGATGTCTAAAGAGGGGAAACAGGGTGAGGAGGGGATCCTGTTCTTTGCTGCAGGGGCTTGTGTGTGCTACCGTGTGAGAGTCATCTGATTTTAAAGGTGATTAACATGTGAGTTATATCTTTTTTTCATATCTCTCATCTGTAACCTCAAGTTTAAATATTGATATTACAACAACTGCATCATAGCAAAATTGCTCAATGTACTGTATTTGCATGCTCTGCAACTTCTTTCATGTTCTGCCTTTCTACAGAATGGTCAAAAAGACTCAGCACTAAAATAAGCGTTGCACTTATAACAGATCTGCTGCTGTTGCTTTTGTTGCTGCTGCAGATATTTGGGACTGTACAGTAATGCTGCATAGTCAGAGACAGCATGAATACTAATAGATGTGATTCAGCTCAGCAGAAGAAAGTTTCAAGTGATTCATGCAATCAGACCCCATGACATCTTCTCAATAACACTTCTTGTTAAGAAGCTGCAAAGTGTGCTGTATGATAACAACTCAATTTTTCCATACACCAGTTTAAACCAATATGAATCTGTTCAACCTGTGTAAAAAAACAGCATAATGGATTTTTCTGCAGAATGTCATCATCATTGCAAACAGTCAGTTAGAAATGTTATTTTAGTCCAGTCCTCATAACCACATGTGCAAATACAGTATTAACACTAATAATTTGTCATTATTAGTGTTGGTGTCGCTGTACAGGATCAGTGGGTCCATAAGATATGGTGTATTGCTTAAGTAGCAGGGCTTATACTGTCGACTGCCATGATAGGAATAACATCTGCAGCCTCTAGTTTATTTTATTTTTATTGTCAACAGGAGCTCAACACTACTGCAGTTAGCCAATCAAAATCTGTGCTAAAATTATAACGTCCATCATTTGTGGAGCTGAAATGGGCCATGCATGTTTTTGTGGTGTCCTACTTATTTGAAAGGCTTCCTGTATTTCTGTCCTACTGCACTTAACTATTCTTGCCCATTTTCCTAAATTCCATTCTCTGTCAAAATAATTACCTTCATTTTTTATGTCTTATTTATCAGAACATGAAATTGACCGTAGAGAAATACTTAAAAAAAACAACAACTGGATTTTGGTAATTCAGCAGAATCGCAAGTGCTTACAAATATGTAGATAATTTTTATTGTTCCTTTCAACAGAAGAAACAAACATTAAAAATTACTTTTTTTTGTATCTTATGCTCCATGTTTGTTGTTTATTTTCCTTCGCTCATGGTCATCCTTTGTCACTTTTTGCCCACAAGTGGTAACCAAGGCAACAGAAGAGGATAGAGACTAGAACATCTTGTATTCAGTGAACCCCTTTATTCAAAGTTTATTCCCTCTTTTCTCTATTTTAATGTTTTAGATTACAGGATATATTTACTTGGCAGAATGGTGGATCAGTGGGTAGAGCTGTTGCCTCTCAGTGAAAAGATCACCGGATCGAATCCCGGTTAGGGACCTTTCTGGGTGGAGTTTGCATGTTCTCTTCATGCATGTGTGGGTTTTCTCCTGGTACTTCGGTTTCCTCCCATAGACCAAAAACATGCATGTTAGGCTGATTGGTAACTCTAAATTGTCCATATATAGGTGAGATTGAGAGTCATTGTGACTGGTTGCCTCGTTTGTCTCTATGTGTCCCTATAATGGACTGGTGTCCGGGGTGTCCTCCGCTTCTCGCACAGTTACTGCTGGATATGGGCACAAGTGACTCTCACAACCCTAAATAGAAGAAGCGGGTAAATAATGGATGGATGGTATATTTACTTTTTTCAAACCTAACTTCATTTCCTATCTGTACAAAATCCGTTTCACACAACTGTTTTGATCTTTCTGCAGAAGCTATTTTCTTTGTTTCATCCAATTTTACATTCTTGCTTTTATTTTGTTTTGTTTTTCCCCTGTTTTATTACAAAACATCTTTCTTTTGTTCTTTCACTTTTTCTTTCATTCATTCTTTCTTTCATTCTTTCTTTCATTTTTTCTTTCTTTCTTATCATGCTGTTTACAATTTTTTTATATAAATGTAATGACATTGCCTTTTGTGTGTTATAAATGTGAAAATAGCTGTCTCTGGGCTTTATGCTGCTCATTCATGCATAGTAATGATGCTTCTTGTTTGAACAAAAGAAGGGTGTTCTTGTTTCCCATTTTTCATAGCATCTTTCTTTTGCTGTAGCTTAGTTTTGTTTTGGGATTATCTTTTAGCAGAGATGTCTTATTCCAGTGTTTTTTTTAAACCTTGTTTGTTTACAAGTTTGCATGTTATGCAAAAGGTTGCAATGATATAGGAAGTTTTTTTTCACTAGAAGATAATAGCAGTAATTAAAAAATACAGTCTAACTGGGATTGCAGTGTTTTTGTGTGTTACTGTACAATCTTAACATATATTTTTTACTTGCTCTTATTTCCAAAGGTTATATGCATTTTGCACTAGTGACAACAATCTGCATCTGCTTAAAGTGATGAGACGTTGCATATGTCACTCATAATTTAAAGTGAGCAGCATGCAGCACATATGTTTTCTTATTTTAGGCATCTTTCATCTTTATCTGGCCTAACAGTGTTCTCAGACTTCCTACAGTACTGTTGCTGACTTTCTGTTATTTAAAAAAACTGTCAAGTACTGTTAGTTGATCTCTACTCCATCTTCATAAAATCTGAGAACCTGCAATGTGTGATTTATCATCCAGGAGTTAAAAACTATAACCTGCACCTGAGAGAGTGTACAGTTCTCCAGGTAAAATTTCAAAGCTGCACTCATCTATCACATGCAGCGCACACTAGCACAGACAAGAGCTTGCAGTTCATCAAACAGCATCTGATATTGAATCCTGAAACTGATTATCTTTATAGGCACTAAATGTGTGCTTTTTGACTCAGTTGTGTTTTGAGTGAACTTTTATAAACTAACTCCTACATAATTTTATTCAGCTCTTATTTTGTACTGCACAGAATCAGAGAGTATGCTTACATCATGTGAGAAAGAGTCGTTCATCATAAAAAAAATTTTGCCCTTACCCAAGGATTACCTAGGATTTTTTTTTTTTGCTTCTAAAAATTTATTTTAAATTGCATTGTTTACAGCTGTAATTTAAACTATGATGATTAAGTAGTGTAAACACCATATTTCACAAGTGATTCTCGTCAGTTATATTGATGTAGTGTCAGATTTTAAAGACAAAGTATTCTTGACAAAATATGTATTGATTAAATGGAAAATTTTAACCCTAACACTGTACCTTTTCCCACAGTGTGTCTGAATGATAAAATTATATTTCAGCTGCTTACGGCATTAATGTTACAAGTAAGCTTCAAAAGCAGGAAATCGTGAGAGCTAAAAAAAAACACATGTTTCAGCTAATTAAGCCTAATCAAATTAGATTTAGTTATTTGAAAGTCAATCAAAACCAAAAAACTGAAAGTGTCACGATCCGTGCATTTTGATTATTTGTGTGTTAGATCAGACTTAGATTTTTCCCCTTTGGTGTAACTTAATGTTTTGTTTTCTGAGTCTTGGGATTCTTGTGTCTACCTGATCATTCTTATGTTCACTTTTATTCTCAGTTTATATCTGTACCAGCCAGTGCCGTTAGATTTGTTTTAGTGTTGTGTTTTGTTCAGCTCCTAGTGTTCCCTGACAATTCCCATTTCATCCTCAGTCAGCTTCCACAGTGTTTGTTCTTAGTCAGTCTGCCACTCTCACCTGTCTCCAATCAGTTCAGTTGTTTCCAATATCTATTCTGCTCTTTGTCTCCAGCCTTCATCATATCAGCTGTTCATTACTGGCCTACATGCCACAATCTTCAGTCTTCCTTGTGCTAAGTTTGTGCTGCCACAACAGCCTTTTGTTTTTGTTTATTAAAACATTTTTTTTAATTCAAGTTCCTTTTGTTGGTCTGCATTTTGGGGTCCAAATCCGTCACCGACCTTGATAGAAAGTCTAAATTGAAATACACTGTAGTTCTAAAAGATATAGAGGAAGAAGTAAATTTGAGTGGGGTGGTAATTAACATGTGTTTGATGATGAGAGAAAGGGATGGAGGAAAAAAGTAGGGGAAAGGTACACTGCCGCCCAAAAAAAGGAAAATAGTTGCAAAAAAAGACAAGTCTTCAAACACGTAATTTTTGATTAAAAAGAGAGGAATGGAACAATGTCTGTTCAAGATGTAAAAACTATAAAAAGCTAGGCGTAAAGCATGGGGCAAACTTATGATAGCCCTGTGATACTCAAGAACAAAGGAGGCTTTCTGCAAAAAATAACGAGCGAGAACATGCAAAAAGAGCCTCAAACAAAAACAGAAACAATTATCAAACACTGTGCAGATGCAGCACACAGAAGTGGTATAGTAGAATTTTTTGTGTGCTCCTAAGGTTTTGTTAGAACATGGGTTTTAATGATTCTGCATGACTAAATGCAGTATCTTATGTCAAGTAAGCCTTGTTATTTTACTGCATCAGCTCTGTTAGTGAGAGACCTTCACATTGCATTGTGGTGATTTCTTTTCTGTCAGTTAGCTGCTGCCTCCTCCTCCCCTGTAAAATGAGAAGACACTCTGCTCTGACAGCCTTTCAGTTGTCATCAAGACCTTTCATAACAAATCCACCAGTCTTTTCAAAGGCCTCTGATTTGCAAATCATCAGGAGGTTTATTGTTTGTTGAGTCTGCTAGAGAAACTCTTCACAAGATTTGGTCTTGCTTCTAATTTCATATTTACTTTGTACCTGCCTTCCTTCTTTTCTGCAACGTCTGCAAAGGATCTAGTGATATGCATTCATTGTTTTAGCGCTACAGGCCTAGAAAGTTTAGATCCTGATTGTATCAAAAGCTCTTTTGCACTCACCTGTGCCTTCAGAGCTATGGCACAAGTGTAATTAGTATCTCCAGCAGTTTGTCAAATCTCTTTGGGTTGCATGCAGTGAACCAGAGCTAAACCTCCTCTGTGGCTCACCCGGGGGTCCCACAGGTGTATCAGACCCCTGGCTCCTGACTCCACGGTGGTCCTTCTTTGTCTTTTCTCATCTGCCCATTGCATCCTTCCACTTTCCTCTGTCGGTTTAAAGTTTGTGAGAAACGGGATATGTACAGAAACATGTCAAGTTGAGCAGTGAAACAATGACCAGCAACAACATTGATGAAGAAATATCTTTCTTGTGTTTTGTCAGAATATTTTGATTTTACAACTAACAGTCATTTGTTATGTTGAATGATCATATTATTATTACCGTACCTTAACTGATTGGTTGAACTTTTGGAATGCAACAAAATCAATATGATTAGTAACAACAGATTAAATGTCTGATAAATGAAAAAAATGGGATCAGCAACTGCTTTAAGTCAAATAGTCCTGCTGTACTTTTGCATGTAGATTGACAAATCAAATTTAGGGAGTTAATATACCGACTGGAGACAAGCTTCGCTCTGAGATTCAAAAAAAAAAAAAAAAAAAAAAAAATGAACATAAATTCTGTCAGACCCACTACAGCAGTGAACATTCTGTCCATTGTTGTGCTTTAATGGTGTGGAACAGAGTGATGAGTAGACTGTTAGCTCCTGTTGGTGGATCAGCCCTGCATGCTTCATTACCTTTGTGCGATTGTGTAAATTTGTGTGTAAGTGTGGTAGTGTGTTGTTTTTGGTCCATTCACATACTTTCAACCCTGCAATGGAGAGTGGCACTGTTTGTGTCCCTGGATGAAGTGTACATAAAGTTACCACTTACAGACGTGTTGTTTTTTCCCTTTGACATTGACATGGTGAAAGGACTAATATTTGACATGTTTGATCTGAAATTGCACCAATGCTTTTTGATTGGTTTAATGCTTTTGTGCTCAGCATGAAGGGTACTTGGACTGACTAGTCAAAGCTATTCAAATGAATTACTGTAGTTATAAATTTTGTTTATATTTGTATGTCATTAATTGATTCGGGGTAAGAAGGAAACAGTATAGATCAATTTTAATAAACTTTATTATCTATTCATTAGTTTAAAGTGGTCCTGGTTTTATTAACTGTGACTTTATCCAGAGTGAGTCTGTGCAGGATTGAGTTTGTGTCATCTTTTCACTCTTTAATCTCTGACATAGAGCTGCTAATGCAAATTTCACTTTAAAAACAGCTTTTTTCGTACAGCTTATGCTCGTGTCCTCCTTCTACTCATGTTTCTTGAAGCTTGTCTTGTCCTCTCTGTCTGGCACAAACCTCCTGATGATGACGCAGGAAGAGCAGAGAGAAAACTGGGTAGAACTGGAAGCAGAATTTGAAACAAGGAACGTATTGTTTCACAAAAAAACAAAACAAAAACAAAAACAGCAGTAAGAATAAATTGTCTTTTTTCTAAGTTACTGTACATAGGCTAAAAAAGGCTGTTTTCTGAACTGATGCTATTTTTGTTGTTGCAGAAAAGTAAAAAAAAAATACAGAAAGCATAATTGCAGCTACTCTTAGTTTATCTTTAACTAATGAAGTCCCTGTGTGGACATATTCACACTTCCAGGATCATTTGTATGGTTAGTGAGAACACACAACGCTGAATTCTTGTTGAAGCCAGGCAACACCCTCACTAGATTACTGACCCTCTGAACTTACAGAAAAACACGTGGACAGGATGGAGACGAATAAAAACATGAAACGTGTGTGGGACAGTCAGGGAGTGTTTGGATCTGTTCATTAGTACACACCATTTGGTCAGAACAGAAGTCCATGCTGAGGACTGGGGAGAGTGACGTTTTCTGTTCTGTTATCTGATTATTCACTTGGACGTGTGAGAAGAGTGCAGGCAGGAGCGGCAGCTTGTGCACCGACATCAGAACTGCTGTGCACAAATGCAAGTGACTGAGGCACACAGTTGCTTTCTGACCAACTTGCGATGCTCAGTGTCCGGTTGTCATAGTGACGGAGGGTAGCAAGAGGAGCTTGCTCATTGCGCCTCCCGATTATGAGTGAGAGAGAGAGAGAGAGAGAGAGAGAAAGAGAGAGCCAAACAGAGTGTAGAAAGCAGCGACACAGAGTTGCGCAGCAGTGATGGAGAGACAGGCTTTTTGCTGCCATCAGTGTTTTCATCAGTAGACTTGTGCTGCTGTGTCGAGGGTTATTGGAGACATTTTGCCACTTCCTTTCTTTGCCTCACAACTTGGATTGTCTGCCTGAATTCGCTGCTGGCATCTTGAATGGGAAGACGCTGATGCTCTGTGACACGTGTGCCAGGTGTGTGTGAGATGGGAACCTGCGTGTGATGATTTCTATGCTCACTTGGAGACTTGCAGTTTGACTCAATGCTTGGGACTCTGCCAGGCTGAGGGACACATAGCAGGCCTGACCAAGGGCCCTACATGCCATGGTAAATAACTCTGATTACTAACTTAACTTGGAGCTAGCCTCTTGGAGTTCACCTGTGCATTCTCTTTAAGGACACAACTTTGCTACAGTTTTGCTTTTAAATACTTTTTCAGCAGCATGATAGCAGTGCTTACTATTGACTCTGCCTTTTTATTTTGTCTAGTGTAAGAAGGGAAAGAAGTGATTACATATATACATATGTTTATTTCCGTTCTCTTCAGGATTTAGTGTTTTACCTGATTGCAAGCATTGCTGTCCTAATTTAGCTGAGTGTGTGAGCTCTCGTCTTCTTCAGTCTGCCTATGCATGTGTTAGAGTGGTTATAACCACATGTACACATAACTTTTTTAGTGAGTTAATCACATGAGTACCAGGAGACGGTGTTTGGTACTCACCCCATATGTACCATTGCAGTCTTCCGCACTGTCCTCCTCAGTGTTGCCCCCATTGTCCTTTGCTTCAGCTTCCTGCATGGTAAATGATAAAGATGCTGCAGACGCACTTCCCTGTCCTTGGTTGAGTCTCCGATTAGCTGTCTCCATCCACAGGTCAGCAGCTGGCTTTGAGTAAAATGTGGTGGTCTGCATTGACAGGTGCTCCAGGGATGAGAGACGAGCATGTGACAGACTAGATCTGTACTTGGTTTTTATTATGTTGACATGTGAGAATCCTTTCTCACAATCTGCACTGATTAGAGACAGTGTAAGAGACAGTTAACCACCTTGTTGATGTTGGAGTAAGCATCTGGGTTACTTGTATTTACTATTTGGACCAAGTCATACACAGCAGAGGATCTCAGGTGTTTCCTGCCTCTTTTAAGCACATCCATTCTGTCACAGAGGTGTCTGTAAAGCTGCAAGGTAGCCTCATATTTCTTGAGAATGCTGCAAACTGTTGTGTTTCCAAAACTGGAGTGTTTCCTGAGGCCACGTTGAAGGGTCAAGTACTAAGCAATGATTGCATGACCTGATGGCGTCATATCTGATTTCAAACTCTTGAATTAATCTTCTGAGTAAGTTTGTCTTGTCTGTTTCAGCATCAGCATTAGGGGCTGTTTACACGGTGCATATTTTGAGTGAAACTGCACCTTTCTCTCTGCGGTTCTGCTGATCATTTACACAACACTACTGGCCCCCCTCTTTGAATCCAGAGGTTTCTGAATCCACCTTTTAGAGTGGAGGTTTTTTGCTGACCCCCCCGTTGATAACATAATCATCTCCCACTGAGACTTTGTGTTCAACCACATGCGCACTTGCAGGTGCGGACAGACGGCATTTCTATCAACATGGCGGCGGACACACACTGCTTTCTGAACTACGACTAATGGAATATGTTTTTAATCTCATAGTTAATCTATGTCAGAATGTACAAAGTAGCTGCTGTGACCAACATTTGTGTTGGAAGAGATTCCAGCCGGATCCAGTTTTGCTGTTTATTGAACGAGGCAGGCGGATATTTCACGTGTCGTGCTGCACTATAACATACAAAATGTGCTCAATAATAACAGCTTAACAATAATAAACAGTATTAATGTTAGTGTGGGAGATATATAATGAAGTTATCTGAGCTAAATGAAGCTGTCTGGACTCATGCAAAACATGTTGCTTGTTATTAAAGTTGAAAATTAAGACATCAGGTTTATTATTTATTTATTTATTCAACACCACAAACTGTATGTCACACAAACACTGATAATTAAACTGAACACAC
>JARVGS010000472.1:18979393-18995857 GCA_031762315.1 Hypsolebias antenori | reverse complement strand
AATCGGTTTACGCGCTTGGTAAAACAGATACGTCACATGTATTTACGTACGTTCCGACTTACGTCAAATTCGGTTTACGACGCCGCGTGAGAACAAATCTACGTCGTAAGTCGAGGACTACCTGTATATGAGGAAGTTTTTGTATTTGATCACGGTTATACAAGAAAACTTCATCAGATGTTAAAATAATCATGAGTTTTTAATTGTGGCAATCCTTCTCTCCTCTGCCCCACCTCCTCTTCTTTTCTCCCCTCTATTTCTTTTCCAGTGACATTTTTGATGCAATGTTTCCAGTCACCCATATTGCAGGAGAAACAGTTATCCAGCAAGGTTAGTATAAATAAATATTGCTAAAATAATTTTTGTGCGCTGAATGTTCACCTTGTTAAACATATTAATTGTGTTTTTTGCTCATGTGACATTTGACCTGATATGTTACTGATATAATGTAAATGACCAATTCTGATTGTGTTTTTTCTGCTAAATAAAACAATTAAGGACTAATTAAAGGATTATATGGAAGATTATTCTCTAAGGGAGAAACTTTGCCTGCTCTTTAATATGGTTGACCTTGTCTTAGAATAAACTTGGACCACTAAACCACTTTAACATGCAGTCCATTAATTTTAGCTGATTATCCACATTAGTTTTATTTCAGAGTTCATCTTTTGCACTGTCATCACTGATCATGTTTATTTTATTCTACCACTTCCTTTTCTTCTCATTCCCCCAGCTTGTACCAGTTGTCAGGTTCCTCTCATTTGCCAAACAGGCGTTAAAACCTTCACTCTAGTCATCCCTAGACTTTGAAGAAAACCAGACTAACTGGGCCAGCCTATATTTTTGTCACCCCCCCCCCCCCCCCCCAAAAACGCCTATGAAATGCAGACACATTTAATCGCACAGGCATTCTTGCAAATTTCCACTTTCAGATAGTACCGTGTTAGCAACTGCACAAAATCACATGGTTTTAAAACTGTGGAGTGCACTGAACAAACACGCACAGGCAGACACAATGTGAAAGAAAACTGTCAATGCTACCCACTCAGTCACTCCCACCTTCCCTTAAAACCACGTCCAGGAGTGTACCAGTCCTAATTTGGTGATAAGTCTACCTTTTTTGCAGGGCCCCCAGATCCAGACAGGCTATTGTTATATACACTAGTGTGGTATATACAGCACTGATGTCATAGCTAATGTTTGGACTACTGTACAGCTTCAAGAAACCTGCTACTGACTACTTACATACTATTTAGACATTGCAAGGAGTTATCACTGTAAAAAGTGAGTGGTATTTAAACAGTGAGGAAGTTTACGTAATTTTACATGCAAAATAGAGTAAATTTGATTATTTTCTACAAGTAATTACATCAACTTATTGAGCTTTACTGTCAATTTTACAGAAGACATTACTCCTGCAGAATTGGAGGTTGAAAATATAACCCATGTTGTTCTTCAGAGCAAAGCCACAGAACGTTAGCGGTGTGTATGACAATTAGCTTGTGTTGAAACAAGACCACACTGAGTTACCAACCTACATGAGTATGTGCGTGTGTCTTCGTGTGTGTGTGTGTGTGTGTGTGTGTGTGTGTGTGTGTGTGTGTGTGTATGTGTGCATATAGGTTTTGGTTAAATATTTGCTTGCACTCTAAAGCTAAAGACGCAAAACAAAAGCCTAGGCACCAAAGTGATAAAAGACAGGAAGAGCACCAGAA
The DNA here is from genome assembly GCA_031762315.1 of Hypsolebias antenori. Classification (NCBI taxonomy): domain Eukaryota; kingdom Metazoa; phylum Chordata; class Actinopteri; order Cyprinodontiformes; family Rivulidae; genus Hypsolebias; species Hypsolebias antenori. The sequence continues at coordinate 18,994,142 of JARVGS010000472.1, read as the reverse complement.
AAGACAGACAGTCAGAGGAAACTGAAAGAGCGATACATGAGATGAAAGAGAGAGCGAGAAGAAAAATTAGTAAAAGGCCAGGTTGCAGCAGGTTGGGAGTATGTGTGTGTGGACTTCTAAGGTCTTTCCTGGGACAGACCTTTAGCTAGACAAGGGGTGTTTTGTGAGACAAATAGAGCTGTATGATTAACGAGCCCTCCACTCAGTATTAATTAGGCGTGTGAACTCCTGTGAACTTTACTCACAGGGTTCTCACAGCCTTTCAGCTCAATGGGTGAATGTACAAACTACAAAAATGCACACATATGCACACACATGCACACAGTGGCATCCTAACTCAAAACCTATGAGATGCTTTGACATTTGTCTTTTATATAACCCACTTGTTCCTCTAAATGCAGTCAAATTCATGTTTCTTTGTAAGAAGTGCGGTAGTTGCACAGAGAACTTTTTAGTGCTCATGTGAGGTTGTTAATTCTTTTCTGTGCTTTCCTCTGAACTCTATGTAATGGATAGCATAATTAAAGACACCCACACCATTTTTTAGCCTTATCTTTGGAGTACCGGTAGATGCTTTTAAAGGATATCAGCCAGCCATGAATCTCTTTGAGGTTTTACTTTGAAAGCTCAGCACATGTGTGACAGTGCTGATTTAGTAAGCAGATTAGCCACGAGTTCTAAACTTGTAAATAACATATAGTTATAAAAACCACTAAACAAGTTACCTGTAATTAAGCACTGTTAAAGATTATTCTGTTATACTGAGATGTGTCTCTACACGTACAGGCATTTCTGTGCCAGAGTTTCACTATCAAACCAAATTTAAAAGCTAAATGTTTGGAGCATGTTGCTTCTTGAGTTCATAATTTAAAGACATAATTTACAGCACAGTGGTTTGCCTTTAATGTTGGTGTTTTATCTTGTATAATGTACCAACTTCAAAGTTGAATTTTACTATGCTGAGGTGCAAATTAATTCAGCCAAGACTTTCTTCCATATATATTTTTTATTTATTCCCATCTATTTCTAATTTCAGTTTAATCATAAACTATTTACTAAAAACTTCAGCTCACAGGTTTTACATTATTATTGACCTACCCCGATATAAATGGGAAAAGCTAGATTTTCATTGAGTTTAAATGCATTTTTTGCTTTCTTTACTCCACATTTCTTATCTTCTCTCCTATCCAGGTGATGAAGGAGACAACTTCTATGTGATTGACCAAGGTGAAGTGGATGTAAGTGACTACCACTCAAAAGCATGTGCACAAATGTTTTCTTGTTTCTTAATGCTTTAAACAAATACATTTACAAGAATCAGGTAAAACAGGCCAAACTTTTAGGGTTTCACAAGCTCTTATTAATCCTACAGATTGAATGGTTATTTCTAAATTCAGCTTTCCAGAATATGCTATTATTCACCTGTTTAAAGGAAAGTTTTTAAGAAGCTTTTACGAAAAATAGTGACTCGGTCAAAAGCCCTTCCTCGTCCAGTCATGTTGAGACAATATTATCTCTTACAAATAAGACTGGTTGAAGAGCTGCCCCCATGTTTTGGCCTCTTCAAAGTCTAGTTCCAGTCCGATGACAATCTAAACAAGGCGCTTTAGAGGTGAGCGCTGTATGAAGGTACCCAAACTGAGAAGACCTATTGTCTTAACAAGCCTGACACCAAATGATAGACTTAAGGGGAGAGATAAAATGAGAGCTGATGGAAAGTTAAACAGGAAGTGACCTTATCAGCTTGTAGTTGTGAGCACAGAAGCCGTGGGTGAGAGAAGAGCACTAGATTGGTAAGCTTTGGTAAGATTGCCAATATCATTGCCCTGTTCTAAACAGAAAGATGGAAACAGATAATGAGATGGTGCCTTGATAAGAAAACTGCTGAACTTGGAACGTTGATGCTTTCACTCACACTCGTGGGCGGCTGTGGCTGAGTGGTTAGAGCAGTCGTCCTGTAATGGGAGAGTTGGGGGTTCGATTCCACCAGCCATCACATGCTGAAGTATTCCTGAGCAAGACACTGAACCCCTCATTGCCTTTGATGTGTGTCCCATATGTGTATGAATGTGATCTAAAGCACTGATTATTCTTTATACAGATGTACAGACTGCTGGATGAATGAGTAAATGAGGCCACAGATTGTGTTGTAAAGCACTTTCAGTATCTTGATAAGAAAGGTGCCACCTACCGTATATAAGTACAATCCTAATAATAATAATAATAATAATTTATTCAATTTGTACTGCACTTTACATTTTACAATCTCAAACTGCTACAATATAAACATCTAGAGAGAATAAAACATGGACTAAAAAAAATAAAATTAAAAACTAAAAACAGCAGGATTAAAAGTACCTTTAAAAGCTATAAAATATTTTAAATAAAAAGGTCTTCAGTCCTTTCTTAAAACTTTCTGTAGTCTGGGGTATCCTTAGATGATCCGAGAGGGTGTTCCACAGATGAGGAGCAGCAGCGTAGAAGGCCCTGTCACCCATGGTGCACAGTTTTGTCCGAGGAGGGCGGAGCTTTGTGGAGCGGAGGGATCGTGTTGATGTCTGAGCAGTGAGCAGTTCTTTAAGGTAGTACACTGCCATGAATTACCATTTACCATTTTGTTTCAGGGGGTGTCTTGTTGATGTGAATAGATAAATGAACAGAAATATAACTAGAGTTGTGTGAAAAAGAAATAGGCCAAGATTTTCTACAATAGGAGATTTAGTTGTTGCTTCTTAGCCTGTCGTTTATTTAAACAAGCAGTAAGGCATTTATTAACTAGAAACTCCATTACTGATTATCTCACTTAACAGGAACTATTTCAACCCTATAAAAACTCTCCTTTAAGACTGACAAAAAACCCAGTTAAACACATCCAAACCTGATTTAATGTGTTTACTGTTTTTTTTTTTTTTTACTTTTTTAACCACATCTTACAGTCTGTTTTGTTTATGTAATTATTTTGCTTGCAGTTGCAACATATTGGAAGCTTAATTACAGCTCAATTATGCTCCGGTGCTGTTCAGACTCAACTTTCTATTAGAACAACAGCTGCAGTGGCATGCTCTCACAGCTGCAGCTTTACTTTACCCTAATTATTCCTCCAATGTGTTAAATCAGATGTGATCTGCTCAGAGCTGCCACTTGTGAATGCTTTCCCACAATTTTTTTTTTAATTCTTCTTACACTGATCCCTACTTGTGGGAAGACTATCCTCAAGCTCAGAAGTTGCCAAACCTCATGCTCTTCTATGTCTCCATGTCACCCTGCCATCCATTCTACTGTCACTCTACCATTTACAGACAGCAGCTGCCTTCCAGCCACAACCCAGGCCCTAAACTACTTCAAGATCAGTGCCGAGGTTATTAAAGTGTGGAGATGTCTCTCATTAAACAGGGGGTGTAAATCTGCCAGCGTCCCATAAACTGCCTGAAAGCTGCTACTAATGTAAACACCCCTCCATGTCAGCACATACATCTATTCACTCAAAGACAGTTTTTTATATGAGCGAACATCACAGGAAGTTAAATCTTACAGTTCAGAATCTGCAGTGAGTTTATTGAGAATATATCATTTTTGTATTTAGTATAGTTCAGTCATTTTTATTGTATTATAGGAACACAGTTTATAAGGTAGTTTACTTGAACCCTTTTATTCTAACAATTAATTATTTTATAATAGTAGGCTTGTAGTTTGTATTGTTTGGAGTGGCTAAGACATTTAGAATTTACACACACTCAATCGCCCACATTTAAACAGCCCACAGGCATGCCTGGAGAAACAAACTAAGTAACCACAAGCACAAATATACTGTCTCCTCATCTCCATTCTATTGCATTTGAATCACTGCTTCTTAACTCCTACCAGCCACACACACACACACACACACAAACACACACACACAACTTGCTGTTCGTTTTTATGTACCAAAAAATTCAGTGACAGCTGCAAAACATCGTACAAGTTGCTTAATACTTAATCTATTTCAGTCTTTTTTTATAGAGTCATCAGTCTGAGTCCTTAATTGAAGTGGTGCTACTAAATGACAGTTTAAGGCTAAAAAAAGACCATTTAAAAAGCTGAGTGAAAGTGTTTGTGAAACCTTATAGGTTTGCAAGTACAGCGGTGAAAACCAAAAGACAATCTGAAAACTGGAGGAAACTAAAGAAAGAACACTACCACCTGCATGATCTGATGTTACACTTTTACAACATACGAATAACTATTCCTCTGATGTAACCAAAGTCAGCACTCTGCATCTCTTTGAAGCCGTTCCAGTATGTAGCGAAGGATGAGTCCCCTGTCTTTTGCTCAGAATCTGAATAATGCCCTTTAACAGCTTGGATAATATACAACAGCAAGATGAGGAATAAACTTTCCTTCCCTCCTTCTGTCCCCCTCCCTCATTGATTTCTGTGTTATTAAGTTAACAAGATAGTGGATAGTGTGTTGACAGTTAAAACCGTAACGGCCCCAAGACAGGCGCAGTGAGCCACACTGAGGTTGTATTATTCACATAAGCTTCAGTGGCTGGTCTAAATGGAGCTGAAGAGAGTGTGTGTATCTATGTGATCAAATGTGTGTTTGTGTGCGAGTTTGAAGAACAGACCCACAAAGTCTTCAACAGCTTACTAACATCTATCACTTCCAAGAGAAGACTCAAAAAACAAGGCAAAAGTAATAAAGGGGATTGATAGAGAGTTGAGTTAAGGGGGGATATTAGGCCTTTTATAGGATTTCATTTGAAGGCTTAAAGCAGATGAAATACTTAGGGAGAAGCCTTGTGAACAAATCAAACAGCCCAGAAACTGAGAAGGGTTGCTGGAGGGAAAACGAGGGTCCACCCAGCAATTACTGGTATTGTTTTTAAGCTTTTAAGCTCACGTAAGACCCTGTCCATTACTCTTTTTTGATGTTCTCTCTACAGGTGTATGTGAATGGTGAGTGGGTGACCAATATTGGCGAAGGAGGTAGTTTTGGAGAGCTGGCCTTGATCTATGGGACTCCAAGGGCTGCCACTGTCAAGGCCAAGACTGATCTGAAACTGTGGGGCATAGACCGAGACAGTTACCGTCGCATTCTTATGGTATGAATGACCTCACATTAGAAAATACAGTATCGGTACACTTTGTGGTAACAGAAAACACTGTGTTATGCTTCAGCCTTGACTTATACATCAGCCCGACTTGACACTGTCATAGTTTTATTTCTGTTGTGAGTGAAAAATAATGTGAAAAAGTATGATTTTCCTAAATCTAAAAAAAAAAAGAGAAGACAAATCAAAACAAATTAATATTATTATAGGCACCATTTGTTTGAAGTTTATCATTATACACTTCATTAATATTCATTTAGATTTACTGCATATAAACACTGAACTGCATTCCCTTAAAAAGGTTATAGGAAGATCACAATGCTGTGCCATATACAGATTTTCTAATATACAAGATTTTTGCATTTAACTAACTGAAATTAAAATATACATATTAAAAGCTGTTCTAAAACTAGTTTTAAACATAATACATTCTGTTGTATTTGTACAAAAAAACCGAGTTGACTTAATTATAAAAATTGGGCATTTTTATCATTAGACTTGTAAGCCAAACTGTTACGTCTGTCAGTAAAATATGTTAGGCATTTAAACAGAACTTCTGTTTTCCTCTGCATTCTGTCCTAACAATTTTCTCCTTAAAGCAAAATATTCCTAATTTGATTTTACTTTAAACTGTTCAATAATTCCAAATAAACAATGCTAAAATGATTTAATTCTTAAAAGGGGCAACGTGATTATAAAACAAGTATGATGTATGTCCACTTTAAACATGTACTGTGGTATCATCAATATCCATCCTTTATGCTCTTACTTGCAATATCTTCTCCCACTCAACTACTTAAAACTCCTTGAACTTATAAACACTTGCTTTCATTTTTAAGATAAAATATTCACACTTCCATGCACACACAAACACTGAACCTCCCATTTTACCATCTCCCCATGTCTCTTCCTGGATGAAGAAAGGGGAAGAGTAAATCTGAATGGGACTGTGTGAGGGCTAGAGGAGGGAATGGGTTTGTTCTAATGGCTGTACATGCACTTCCCGCTCCAGGAGCTTATCTAGTAGGAATGTCTAAATGTTTAAAGTGGAAACACAAGGTGCTCTGGCCTGGCTGTCATACTTACTCACATGCACACACATATTTTGGGTGTTGTTAGAATGACTAATTTTTCAACATGTCTGAGTGTCTCTGTTTGAAAGTTTCCTCTGAAAGTTTCCTCAAATGTTCATTACACTTTTTTTTAATGAGTTAGTCAAACTCCAATTAACCTTTCCAATTCCTCTGTGTATCTAAACTTTGCACTTACCAGCAGTGAAACTTCTCTTGATTTGATTTGAGTCTTGTTTTGGATCATCCAGTTCAGTGTAACGTTGGCAGCAGTCAGCCCAGGACTCCTGTCACCTTTTAGGTGCATAATTATACTTACAGCTCAGTCTGCCCTGGAAACTGTTCTTTGAGAAGATTCTCTCTCTGCAGCTCTCATTCCCTCAATCTTTCCAACAGCAGCAGGAGGTTAGGAGGGGTGAAACTAAATTCAATTACACAAACCTGAAGTTAATTACTGCTGTCAGTGATTTGTAAAGCTGTCTTTACAAAGTGTGGTATTCTGGCACCATCATCAGCCAACACAATGATCGTGTTCTCTTTGTGTAAATATATCTGGCGTTTCCCAGTAAAATATGCTGATTCTCTGTTTTAACAGGTAGTTTCCCCAAAAGCTTGAAAATGCATTGCCATGATATTTTACCATTTCCACATGTGCTGCCTTGTCCTCCATCTCTAAATGATAAATTAAGTGCAGTTATCTCTTGCTGCCGAAAAGCAATTGCTTTTATGTATATGTATCTGTGTGTCTATCTGTTACCAAAATATCCCATGAACCACTGGATGAATTTTTTTATGAAACTTACAGAAAGTATTCATTAGATGTGCGTATACACCTTTTTCAACTTTTGAAGTCAACATGATTCAAGATGGCTGTGATAACCAACTGATTTTCAATACAGAAATGGCTATAATTCAGTCAGCTCTACAGATATTGACCTAAAGTTTGGTGTGGTGAGAGCTGAGAGTCAACCAGAACATGTACTCTGGTAATCTTGCAATATCTCATGAAACTGTACACAATGTTTATAGGGTTTGATCACAACTCCATTTCTCCACACAAGATGATCATTTTTTTGACCCTGAGAGTAAAGTTAGTGAATGTTATGCATTCCTATAAGAATGTAAATAGTTAGTTAAGTACTTTGTAAGTAGTAGTAGTTAAGTGGTTTTATGCTTACAGTCATGTATTCTTCCAAAATTCAGTTTTGGACATCACATTAACCTCTGTTGCATATGGGTTTATGTGTTACACTGGTATTTGATGGTAAATACTGCTGGTGAAAATTATTTTTACCCGTTCTTCACCACAACTAAATACATCCACCAATATTCTTGTTTTAGTGCCATTTACACAAAGCAAAAATATGTACAGTATATGAAAAACTGCAGTGAAATGCAATCTGCCTGTAGTGATATGAATTAGACCCATCTTTTAGCAACATTGTGGGCAGAACAGTCTCTGTTTCAACTGACTTCCTGTTGCTGCAGTCTGAGTTCCATGTCTTCACTTATTTTCTTGCATTTACAATTTTGTAAGACTAAGGCCAAGTAGAAGCGTAGCTTCAAACTGAAGGTGACTTTGCTTAAATGTATTCTGGACTCAACCAAATCGTTCTTAGTCAGCCATTTCTACTTGTCTTCTTGTTTGTTCTGAAAAATATAGAGCTCAATAAAACTGAGATATTTTATGCTGTTTGCAATTACCATATCTTTTTCAGCATTAACGATTGCATTTATGGATCAAGTAAAGACTGCTATAATGCAAAAAGCTTAAAAAGTTTGCTGTTAAAAATACAGTTGCTCCTGAATTTGAACCCTCTACACAGCCTTTGTCATTTAATTCCATTGATGTTGAAATAATACATATTGTACTCAAGAGCATCTACATAGTAGATACTACTTAGTCCCCTGACTGTACCTTGAAACACATTCAGTTTCAAAAAAGCTACATGTATTCTTTGTACATGTTTTGCATGTACCAGTACATGTGGCATTATTAGAACCATCAAACTGGCTCTTGTTTATATTTCAGACATTGAGCATGTTGATTACACTCATTTAACATATGTCAGTGATATAATCATGCAAAGCCAAAACACTGCCCACCTCTCTTCTTATTCAGGAGATGAACAAACAAAGTAATACATTTTCTTGTAAAAAACTATTTCCCATTGTGCTGCCATCAGTCATACAACACCAATCTTATTGTTTCATCTTGGTATTTAAACAGACACAGTTACAGCCAGAGCTATTATCAAACTGACAGACTGTTGTCAGCAAACAAGACAAGTTGAAAGGAAACAAGAAGAAATGATACTAAGAAATAAAAAGTGATGAAGGGTGGTTGTGGTTGGAGGTGTGGTGGTGTTTCACAATGGACAGAGATAAAGATGTTGAAGATGGGACGTAAGATGCAGTTGGTTTAGTCTGGCTTCACTCCACACCTCAGGTCTTTGATGATTCTACGTCAAAGACAGCAAACAGACACAAAGGCAGGTTTATCTTTAACCACAAAAGGAGTGAAGACATCAGGTCTAAAACAATATTTTTTATACATGTTTAATGTGCTCAGGCCCTCCCAAGTAGATAGAGAGGATTACTACCAATTTCCAGTAATAAAGAGGAAAAAAATACGATGCTCACAAACTAAATAAAGACTAATTTCAAACTCAGGACAAAGAAATTTTAAATAAGCATAATTTGGTTTCCATCAACCTCTGTGAACCCCTGCATTGCTAACATTACTTAGGCGTACCCAGCCCTTCCTGCTGCAGTCACATAAATCAGACCTACTGTATAATGTGTTCGTATGTACCCACGGTAAGTCTGCAAACTTTAGGAAAAGGTCGTGAAAGTTTAAGGATGCACGTGAGAGTATGGTGGGAGAATTCTTTGTTATGATCAAGTTCGGTCTTCGTTCAAACAGCAGAGAAACCTAAGTGACAGAACTAAAAACAGACTTCACATGCTGCCTACACTCAGACACACACTCAAATCATTTATCCAGGAGGGAGGCAGAGCAGCCTAGAATTCCTTTAATCAAGTTGTTTACGATCCTAAGTTTGACATCGACTCACTAGGGAAGATTTTTTTTCTCCCCTTTTAAGACAAAATGTGAAATTATATGAAATTAGAGGCAGCAGCGGGACTCAAGCACTTGCACCGAAGACACCCCAAGCCTCAATATATCATTTCCATATGCAAAGGCAGACACAGGGCGGACAAGATCATCTCTCCTCACTGGTTTTATTCTCTCGTAATGTTCCCGCCTGCCTTGAATGACTCTGTTCAAAGAAGAATAAATGCAGTTAGGTAAGGGGTCCTCTGGGTTTAGACTTGTCAGGAAGCACCTGATTTTCATGGCAAAGCCAGAGAAGGGAAAGTCCCCTGCCTGCTGGGTGGGGTGGGCCACACACACACAGATACACATGCAATAAACATTACTGCATATCTCATACGTACCCTCCAGAAGCATGACCCCATGAACTACGATCTGTTACCAACAGATACCTGTGTACTGAAGCTTTGTTTTATTTGTATTTGGCAGTGAAAAAGTGTTACAATTAAAGTTAGACTTATAGATAAATTGTGACAAATAAATTGCTTCTATCAAAAACAGTAATCACAACATATATATGTGCATATTGGAAAAATACATATGAATGGGACTTTGTCAATATGAAACTTATTAGCTACAGAACTCATCTTAATCCTAATTCTATGTTCAAAAGCAAGCACTTTTTTTTGCCATATGCCAAAACTGAGTAACCATTTAAATATTTTTTGGATGAGAATCACTGCAAGCATTTTGCTGACACATACTTTTGCTAATTGTTTAGCAACAAAAATGAAAGTAGAGAAAAATGTTGCATGTAAATCAAATTTACTTCTTGCCATTCCAACAGTGAGTACAAGTGCAGTGTTTTGCATAATAACCACCTGTTTCCATGGAAATGCAGTCCTGCCATATGATTTTTGTTGTTGTTTTACAGGGTAGCACACTGAGGAAGAGAAAGATGTATGAAGAGTTCCTCAGCAAGGTCTCCATCCTCGGTAAGGGTGTGCAACATCCCATGAAAATGCAAGAAATTGTTTTATTTTTATTTTTATAATTGTTTCTGCTGTTATGATTATGCTGAAAAATTAGTGGATGATTTGTAAAAGGTTAACGTTCAGAGTGCAGGCAGTTAAATCGATGTATCCTGTAGATTAGCCGACATAAACACAGGCGCAGGTTGTCACACAAGACCCATAGTTGAGTAAAGTCTGCATTTACAGTTTTAATCTACTTACACTGTTCATGCCTAAAGCCAGTCACACTCCGCAATCTCTCTGTGTGGACAATTAAGGTATAGGGAGCTAAGCTAAGTCCTTCTTTCCCACTGGAATCTGGGTAACAGCAGCCTTCACAGGCCACTGGATTTAGACGAATGGCGAATGAGATTCATTCAGACTTTCAAAATTGAGTTGCAATTGGAAATGACATCTCATCCTTTTCCACTTGATTGTGTGTGTGTGTGGTGTATAGAGTGAGGCCATGCCCTCTGTACAGAGTTATTAGCTGGGTGAGTAAACACATACACTCAGTTCAGGTCTTAGGAGAATGTCTCTCTGAAGTTCGCTCTCTTTTCATTCACCCCTTTTCTTTCACGGTTCTCTTTTTGAAGGCCTTGTTGAGGCCCGTGTTCAAGCATCCGCCTCCCTCGTCAAAGCGCTTTACCACTCTTGATTCCTCGATCTGTCTCTTTTTCTCTTCTTTGCCTCTTTGAATTGTAGGAGGAGCAGGGGGCAGCAGTGTTTTGTTTGTCTTTGATTTTCAGATAGCCACAAAATTGGGTGCAAGCCCCTTGATGTCACGGTGTGAAGTTAAAAAAACAACATGTTTGTCACCCATACACTTAAACAGGCCTCAACATCTCAGTGGTCAGTTCTCTCAATGTTCACTATGTATGTAAGAGACAAGGTGCTCCAAGTGAGTGCAGGCTCCATGAAGTGTGAAATGTAGGTTCTTTAGTCAAGACACTTGTGTATCATGTTACTTGCCTTACCGTTAGGGATCAGCTCAATGAGACCTGCTGCCTTTAGCTTGCAGCCAGACAGAAGACATCCATCTGGGTCCGGCAGACACCGTGGCCCCACCGGAGAAGACACTGGACACCTCCAAACCACCAGATCTACCTTGGTTAATCCTAAGTACATACACGGTGATACGCAAACATAAATAGACACAACAGGATCAGTTACTCAGCACATCAGGAGACAATAGTCGCAAAGATCTTGATCCTGCTGTAGTTTTACGCCTCTAACTCCAATCTTAGTTAAAAAAAAAAACATTGAATCACCTTTCCATCTAGACTAAGCTGAGGATGAGAAGTGTTTTCACTGCAGATAAGTCACATTCCACATGCAGATGTATAGACTGGTAAGATTAGACTTCAATGATCTGCTGAAGTGTGAAAGACGGATGAGCTCACTTAATAAAACATCTGTGTGGAGATGTGCAGTTATTAGTGGGTTCTTTTTCCTTAAATATCAGTTTTCAGTTGCTTTGAAGTATTTTGGTTGAAACATTTTTTCCAAGTGAAACATGTAACTACAAAGTATCTGGTTTTCTGTGAAATAACCAACAGTTCGCCCAAATATCTTGAGCTAACTGCTTCACTGTTTTAACAGTAGTTGAATAGTTGGAAAAGTCCTGAAAATCACTAAAAACACTAAAAGGTACTATCACAAGATTTGATAGAATTCCTTTCCAGCCTTATATGTAATTTGCAATTTAGTTGCCTTACCCAACCTCACTAGCTGGCCTGCTGTAGTTTATTCTAAGTAAATGATACCCAACTGTTTTAGGGATAAATCATATCTCTGTCACCACAACCAGCAGTCATTAGGACAGCTTTAGAGCTCAATGTTAAGGTGTTTAAACTCTGTGGGCTTCCATGAAATGAGAGAGTTGCTACAGGATCTGAGATGGAATGATTCTCGATGAATGACTGGATTAACCAGGGTTGGTCTTTATCTCACTAGCTTGCTGCAGAACCGTAAAACAACCTTTGTGATTATAGAATGCAAACAAATGAAAGTTTGAGCATCTACTGTTGTACTGTTTATTGTAAATGACAGACCGTGCTTAGTGATTCATATTTTTTCTTCGTTTACAGAGTCTTTGGATAAGTGGGAGCGTCTGACCGTGGCTGATGCTCTAGAGCCTGTTCAGTTTGAGGATGGAGAGAAGATTGTGGTGCAGGGGGAGCCTGGTGATGACTTCTTCATTATTACAGAGGTATCGTCTGTCGTGTCACGTCAGTATGTGAGCTAATTTTTCCTAACTGTCACATTTCCTACAAGCTGAACGTGTTGACATATGAGACCTCAGACCTTGTATGTGTCATCAGGGAGCACCCGAGTTCATGTGCATGTCATCATGTAGAAACGTTGGTGGGCTCCACTGATATTGGAACTGATCCCAGTTCATTGCCACCAGCTGACAGACTACCTACTATGCTCTTCTTCCCACAACCATGATTTCTGTGCAAGGAGTAACCTCCCCTCCTCTTACACTGCAGGCTTTGTGAAACTGGGGCCCCTGGCAAATCTTCATGAAGGGCCCCCTGCCTGTCATCCTAACACACTTTTGATTAACTCCATACTTGGAGCTTTTACCAGGGTCAAATCAAGAAGATTCGATCTGGAGGCAGTAGGGGCACAGTCACATTTTTGTTCTTTTCTTTTTCCTTTCTTCTCCTTTCAGACTTGCTTACAGGTTAAAGTTTCTATTTTACACATTGTCACTTTCTATATAAATTATCTTGTCTGTCCAAGTTCTTCTGTGCCCACCAGTAGTTCCTGTGAGCAGCACTTTGTCTACAGTGCTTTAGAGTTGTTAAAACAGAAAGATTTTTTAGAATATCCAATAATTCTCAGTCGGGTCATCTGGACAGTTTCTTTTTTTTATAGAAACGTTTCACCCTCCATCTGGAGGGCCTCATCAGTCAGAGGAGTTCCAGCAAACTGTTTCCCCACCAAGCAGTAAACACCTTAAGTGAACCAACCAGTTTTCTGGAGCCAAGACGTTTCTATAAAAAATAAACTTTCCAGATGACCTGACTGAGAATTATTGGCTTTGGTATTTGGATTATTGAGCATGAACTTTCTTTTCTAAAATATGTTCAGTAATGCATCAGTTTTTAGTCTTCTTTTTCTCTCCCCACCTGTGCACAACACTTGTCCTGTTTTTTCCGTACGTTTTCATCCATTTTTTAATTTAAATATTTGTGCCTTTCTTCAGATATACTTTGTAATTTAAAGACCCTGCATATTCCATCCATCATGTGCACCAAGTATTGTGTGATTGATCAGAGGTTTGTGGTTGTGTTTGTCAATACGGAAATGCACTCGGACATTCAGTTGTATGACTCTAAACACACTAAGTTAGTCAAATGGCCAAAAACTCCTGGATGGAGATCGTAAAGTCATCGTGTATGGAGCAGTCTTTGCTGAGTGCTTTGCTATGTGTGGTGCTTTCTTCATGATAGAGTTATGGCCAAATGGCAGAAGAAGGGATGAAATGAAGACTAGGACGAAATCCATGCAGTGATGTATACTGCAGCAGGAGGGGTTTCCCAAGAGCTCTGCACCTGTGTCATGTGGTCTATAAAAGGTGTGTGGGAAAATGAACGCCCTGCAACCATGTGACCACAAGTTGACCGTTCGGCGTTGGATGGAGTATGTTGAGCCATTTATACATTCATTCTTCCATTAAAATTAACACGTTGTATTTGTCTTTGGATCTAATCCATTGTACAGTGTTTAGCTGCAGCTATTGATGTAAAAGTTCTGGCTTTTAGCTCAGCTGCATTAAAACTCACAGCCCATTTCATTCATGACTCCCAAGCAGTTCATTGTGGTATGTCTTTTCCTTGCCAGAAGTCAAACTGTAGACAAAACACCCAAAAAACTGAGGATGGCTGCAGAACAGCACAGAGGAGTACATGTATTTAGATAGGTTGTCAATAATAAACTGTAAATTAAGTGTAAAATGAACTCCTCAAAAGTTGTGACCACATGTAGCATTTAAACAAAATTGCAAACTGAAGTGAAGTATGCAACAAAGATTTTATTTACAACTTTCATAAGCAGCTTAAGCAAAACAGTCTTTTTTTTTTTTAGTTTTTTTTTTAAAAAAAGTTTGTTTTATTTGCGTACATTTTAATGAACATTTCACATACATTGATTTTTTTTTTTATCTCAAAGAAACAGCAGTTTCTCTTCTCTGAAGGGCACAACTTTTAACTTTGTTGACAACATAGAGGATCGTGATAAAATAATTTACTGAACTGCATGGATTTTACAAAAAAAAGTGTGTATGTCTATACTGTATACATACACACACACACATATACAGGTAGTCCTCGGTTTAAGTTCGAGTTCCGTTACAACGGCCCGGTTGGATACCGATTTGAACGTAAACCGATTTTCACACAAGCCGCCACTTAGAATGTACATGTACAGTACTGTACTGTACAGTTACCAAGCACTCCACCTATCTTAACACAGTACCCTACATAATGTTCAAAAAACACATACA
>JARVGS010000472.1:18947530-18957620 GCA_031762315.1 Hypsolebias antenori | reverse complement strand
AAAAAAAAAAAAAATATATATATATATATATATATATATATATATATTTTTTTTTTTTTTTCTCGTGCAATGACAGGGATGAGTGAATCTGAGGATACAGTTTCCATGTGGCCCCAGGCTCCTTCAGTTTTGCCCTTCAAATCAGGGAGGCAAAGACATGGCTACCTCCCATGCGTTGCACAACAATGCCATCACCGCTTTTATACAACCTCCGTCTATTTATCTAAGCCTTAATCAGTCATGTATTGTTGATAGAAGCTTAGCATATTCATAACCCTCAGAGTTATTACCAGCTCTTGGATGGGAATTCTAAGGCTTAAACCGTGTTACCTGGGACGTGAGGAATTCCCATTTTGCTTTTGTGTTTCTAAGATTGTTTCCTGTGGGTTTTCTGCCTAACACTGACCAAATGTATTTCTTGCATGCATGCAAAGCAGAACTTTCCTTAACTTATGCAGTGTGATAATTTAAACTCAACATGTCAGGGCAAGGTGAACGAGTTTAGGTGTCTGTTTGGATTTGGATGCTTCAGGCCTGAGCAGGGGGATCTCCCAGTTTCTTTTCTTCTGCCAGAGTAAACCTTCCCAGGACCTTAGGGTGTACAACATTCACCCTGCCCTCCATCTCTCCTCCTCCATTGCTTGGACAGGGACACACACTCTTTTCAGTTGCGTACAGACCATAGAGCACACAACAAGTGAAACCTAATGAATCAGCCTCAGAGGAATGCGCTCGTCACACTTCAAACATAACAAGGCAAAGCAACAGTTGTTTTTTTTTTATAAATTAGATTATGGATGTGCTATCAGTCACAGAGCTGCCTCTTTTGATGGTTGCTGGTGGGCAAATAATGTGTGCATGCATTGATAACACAGAAAATGGTAAATGTGCTCGTGCCTGTAGCTAACCTTTTCCTTTTTCCTCTTCCAGGTAGCCAAAGTGGAGTACGTGAGGAGGAGGCCCAAGCTCAAAGAGGTTTTTGTGCGGTTAGAAGACCACCTGGAGTGTGTGTGCACATCACAACATCATGTGGTAGAACACTTAGACGCAGAAACAGGTACATATGAGCATGGATTTTCTGCACATGCTGATTATTAATGTTCCAGCATCACCTTCTTTTTTTTCCAGAAACGCAAACTCGCTTCAAAGTCGAGTTTGACGACTGAATCTCGCCTTCACCTCTTTGTCCCTGTGCATTCTTTCCTGCCTTTATCATCCATGTTTGATGGTCTTTTAGTCTTGCTTCATGACTTTGCACCGTATGACCCTTTGCCACCAAATACTCCCAAACAGACAAACACCTGCGAAGAGGTGCACTGTTTGGGAACTGTAAAGCTTGTGTGTTTGACGAGAATGTGTGTGTAAATGTGTGTGTTAAAGGCGGGTGGTCAAAGGCGGTTTGGCATGACAGCAGGTAAATCCGCCTGTGCCTTGATCTGCAGCTTTTCTCCACCTGGGTGCAGATAAGCGCTGTAATGCGTGCTGATAAGGCACCTGAAGAATTTATGCTCAGTTATATCTTTGCACTCTCTGCTTCTGTCCCAGGTCTGGTGGGCCTCTTTATGTGTCGTAAACCCTGCTTATTGCTTTTAACCCTGCTTCCTATCCACCCTTCCCAACTTTGTGCTTTCAGGCTATCGTAGGGCTAAAGGTAAAAAAAGGAAACCTAAAAAACTAAGGCCCACCAAGGACTTATTGGTGACATAGTAAAGTTGCTCTCGTATGTCCACTGGGAGGATGTGATGGGAACAGGTAGGACTCAAGTACCGAAGCCTTTTGTCACCTCTTGGTGCTGCACTGGCCCAATTAGAGTGTACGGCAGGCCTGCCAATCACCATCACAATCACACCGCAGCCAATCAGTGTGAGAGGAGGAGGGTCAAACAAGTATCACGCTCCATGTGCCAATGCTGCCACTGCTGCATGCTGTGTTTTTGACCTTCTGAGCATGCACACTTTATAGCTCTGTGTCACAGCTTGCAGTTTGTTCTTTGCACTTCTTGTGTTTGTTTTTCAACTAAAGCTATTCTGTTCATATTGTTTCACTTCTTTGAATACACCTTTGCATCTTTATTTGCTGTTGCTCTCCCTCATGTTATCAACCTGTCAGCACTCTTTGAAACACAAAACGGTCTTCTTTGAGCCATCTTGAACTTTGTGCACATACACTCACACACACCCAAAACTCTGGCATAATTGTCTGGTTGGACCAAAATCTGGAGGGACATGAATCACAACGCTGTTGGTTTTTGTTTGTGTTTTGTCAAGAAAATGCATGAGCGAATTTATAAATTGGGCTCCAAAGTACAGAAAATCACGTCTTTTATTAAACATTTTAAGATAAAATATACATTTTATGCATTTGTGAAACTAATCTTGTCTTTCTGTCCTGCAGCAGATGTGAGGTGAGACCATTCAGCACAAGGGATTTTAGCATGGACAGGACCTAAAACCGAAGACACCATCAAGACGGCACTGTCGCTGTCTTCCTCTTCAATGCCATGCAGACTTTAAGAAAAATATTTCAGTAAAGATACTGAAAAATAGACAAAATAAACAAGATACCAAAGGTGCTTTGAAAACACAGTGATGACGACTGTCTTTATAGCAACTGAATTGTGCTGCTCATTAAGGCGGAAGGAGAAGCTGCCACGGAGCCCAGTGCGAGCAGGAAAAGGCCAGTGGGAGAGGATGACTAATGAAGTGGTGATGAACTTGTCACAACAAAGGTTGTTTGAAAGTATATTCATCTGAAGCAGCCAATGAACTGTTGGATCACACTTCAGTGGAATAGTGCTCTGATGCAACATGAGGACGCTGCTTCATTTCAATGACTCTTGCACACAAAGGAAGAAGGAAAGAGCGATATCAAAATCAATGCAAGTGGAAAAACAGCTGGAGAGCATTTACGTTTCAAAACTCTCAACTTCTGGTTGTTTGTGACTTTGCCCACCTGCTATGTACAGTTAATTTTGAAACAAAAAGAAAAGAAAAAAAAAAAACAGGATGTGTCGCTTCATACAAACTATTTATATATTTCAACGTTTGCCTTTGTCCCATTCAATGTTCAAGAAAGGACAAAAATGTTTGTTTTTTAGATTTTGCAGACCTGCAAGTGTTCTGTTTGGTCTAGTTTGTTGCATTTATTCTCACAACCTCAGTGTCATTTTTTCCATCCTTTTTGTATTGTCAACCATGCTTCATATTATATTGCAGTATATGTGAATAATGTCATGTCTTGCATATGGTTTGGATATTTGTGTGCAGGGAGAAGATATGAGAGTTAGTACAGGAAGATGCTTTATTTTTGTTAAGAAATATATTATGCATACTTATATCCAAGCAAGAATTATGTTTTTTATTCCTTTTTTTTGTTGTGGTTAAATCGCTGCATTTAATCTATTGGTAGAAACAGCAAAATTTTGAGCAAATGGTGGATTAGACGAGCTAGAAATTGGCTGACTGTGTTTGTTGACCTGTTTGCATCACAGCTCTGAAAAGAACAGATTTTTGGAGACAGAGTGACTCAGACAGGAAAACTTCACATTCATTTGTTGAACACTGTGCCTTACGCTGCAGCTGTGCTGAGAAGTTATGGAACAAGTGACATTTCACCCAAACATTCACACATCAGAGTGTATCGATGGCCGTCATGCAAGCATAGAAAAATCTGTGGCGACACAAATTTACATAAATAATGGTGAAATATAAGATAAGCTACTTTTGTGTCATCATGTCATGAATCGAAATCAAAACATGCCCTATTGCACATAACATTTTTGTAAAAGAAAAAAAAAAGTGAAGCTAATATTTCCATAAATCTGCTTTGCAATTTAAATTTTTTAACCCAAATTCAAGTTGAGTTATACAAATGTGCCATATTTGAATACTTCTGAAACATTTTGTTTGTGATTTTAATAGTTTTCCTTTCTGCTGAGCTGAATTCTCCCAGGCAGGACCCACTCGAATAGACCTGCAGTGTCTTTACGTGCCAGCTAAGATTTAAAAAAAAAAAAAGAAAAAAAAAAAGCTCAAAAATAACATTCGAGTGGAGATGGCAGTAACTTGTATGCATACCTGCAGATTCATTTTTTCTTGTCTCCTTCCCATTGTTTTCTCCACTGACTTGCCCTTTTGTTTAAAAACTCTGCTTGTTGCCATGGCATCACTCTGATTGACATTGGTCAATAGTCTCGGTCACATGACTGACTCAACAAGAAGTAAAACCTTAAAGCTTCCCGCAAATTATTGCAGTGATTGTTTTTTTTTTCACAGTGCAGCAGAATTTGTTTCGATTGACTTTTTTTTTTTTCCCCATAAAACAAAACTAACTCCAAAGATACATATGTGCTTGTGTTCAAACCCAATTTCTATGAGGCTGTTTTCCTGCATATCTCTCTCACTGATAAGGAAGAGGGTCCACCCAGTCAGCTTCAGAAGCACATGCGCTGTGCCTTAAAGACTTAAAGAGCAAAGTCCACCTTAAAGAGTGAATGAGTGAGCAAAGCAAATCGAAAACAGCATGAATGAGCTCCTTGTTTGGTCAGGCTTTACTCCCCTGTTGACAGGAGAACAAATCACTCCACCCTGTGGAGGAACTCTCGCTTTATGCAGCCACCTACAATCAAGACAGATGATGATGAGTTCACTGAGGTGATCTGAAACCATTACTGTACTGGCCTGACCCCGCACTCCAACAAAGCAGCTACTTCCTTACCAGTTCCTCTAACAGGGATGGATGAAGCCGAGGTGGCAACAACTGTCTTCTAAGGAAAAAGAAAAACAAATGTCATGTTTGACTGAAACAAGGCTGTGTCCCCTTCAGTTGATTTGTGGACATGACTTCACACAGTAAGCGGACTGATGCTGTACTTCTATATTTATAAGGCACTCCTCAAATTATGTAAATGTAAGACAGTTTCAATACATCTGGGACCATGCTTAGGGCTATTTGAAAACAATACACACCTTTATGCTATCACTAAGCCTTTCTTATTCTTTCTTAAGCTTCCATTGGATAAAGAAAGCAGTAATCATAATTTATATATTTATGTTTATAACAATAAATGTATTTCTGTTTGTGAAACTGTTCACTGAATGTTATGTCCCATGTGTTTTAAAGGATGTTACAGTATTTTAGGATGAATAAAGGTATAATTGTTTTTTTAAATGGACCTTCAAATTGGAAATAAAGAACTGATCAAAATTGAAGATCAGAAACAAAGTAAAGCTTAGCTGGACCATCTATACCAGAAAACCCTTCTGCAGAGTTTTTAATGTTTAGCTTACATAAGCTCTGCTGCCATAGGCACACTGGAAGCTGGATATTAGGGTGGTGTTTAAAGGAAATATGAGCTTTTGTAGGCTTGCAGGGCAAGCAGAAGCTGGGCTTTACTCCAGTATCCAGCAGCACCAGACAGTAGGTTCATGGGGCTTTATTGCTTTTCCCAAGCAGCTCACCCTAATCCCAGGGCTAAGGGACATGAAAGTTCTTCTCCTTTGCACTTCCCAGCTATACACCCATCTTATTACCTCAATAGGAAGCCAGATAACGAAAGGACAAACATGAAAGAAAGAACAGATCAGAGAGACAGCAATCGTCCAGCCAGCAGAAGTAAAGATAAAAGGAAGAGCAGAGGTCTGATTTATTTTGCTTTTATCTGACATGCACAGCTTTATTCATAAAGATGGGGAGAGGACTGAGGTAAGGATTTAGCATGTGCAGGGAAAAGAAAAGCAACTTGTCACGGTGCGGAAAAGAGGAGGGGGAGGTTTGTGGGGGGCACCCTGAGGAGTGAGAGTGCAATGGGATAGAGCCGGAGGGAGAAAATGAAGAAAAGAAGGAATAGAGTGAACTCAGGATGTGGGTAATCGGCACCACAGCAAGAGAGGCCAGACAGGTCAGCACTTAAGTGGACATGCTTTTACAAACAATACGAGCGCGGCACAAGGGTCGGGCAAGGTGCGAACAGAGCAGCTGAATGGGCTTTATGTTTCGCTTTGTGTCCGTGACGTGCATCAGCAAATGTGTGTGTGTGGCTGTGCACATGGACGAACAAGACAAAGGTGAAACATGGTGAACGTGGTGGGAAACATGGCCCACTGGTATTTTTTTTTACAGAGACTGTGCTGATCCTGTTGCAAGTGAAAAGTTTTAAAGGAAACGTCAACCTGTAGTCGGCCTTAAATGTTGTAGTTGCCTCTCAGCTCTTTCGACGAAGTTGTTCAGTTACAGTAAAACCTCAACAGAATTAACCGTGACTGGTTCCCTCTCACGATAGCGATCTCGCCTTCATCCTTCCACCTTCCTCCCCTCTGTTTTTCCCCCCCGACTTCACCCTGTTATGTTTCTCCTCTCTGCCCCAACCTGTGGCCTCTGGGTTTTGAGGAAAGGCAGAGGTGGCCTTTGAAGATGGCGGCAGCCGAGTTTGTCTGGGGCCACAGCAATGAATGCATGTCTTTGTTGTTCGCCGTTCTCTCACTTCTTCATACCCCCCACCCACCCTCCCCGCTTCACTCAGTATCCTCCCTCTGCCCCCCACAAACTCACACCATCGTGCTCATGTCCTCGCTGGGGCCCACTTTGCACAAATGACCCTGCTAATTATGTATTTAAGGTATTTGGCTCCTGTGAACCAGCTTTAGGTTAGCGGTGGAGGCGGATGGGGGAGAGGGGATGTATAGGACCTCTGTGGTCTCATGGCTATCATTATTGCCCAGCATCGAATGTAAACACTGGATTAGAGCAGCAAAGGTTTGTTTGAGCAAAAAGGACCCAGGAAGGGGGTTATGATCCCTGCCTGGCTTCTGGTTCCGATTCTGGTCTCTGGTTTCACTCCCATGTAGCACTTCTGCATAAACCTTTGAAAACTCATTTTGTTAAAGTATAATGATGGCTGAGAGACAATACAACATAAAACCAAACAATTACTTAGACAACCACATTTTTCACAATTTTATAGCAGTTAATCCAAATGTTATTGATATTATTGTGATTTACAAATTTTACGCCATTGCCAGTTTTGCATTAAATATTTGTTCTGTCAGGAAAATTTTGATATTCCTGCAGTGAATGCCACTAACTGCATTAGAAGTGGTACAGCTGCAGATGCTATTTGCGCCTGAAAGCAGCTATAGAAATCTATGTAATAAATGTGTAATGTAAAATGAAAAGAGCTGTACAGCTTTTTTTAAAGAGTGCTTGCCAAAACACAATTTTTGCCTCAAGCGGAGTTCAAGTATATAAGAGTCCTGTTCACGAGTGATGGTAGAATGAAGCAGGAGATGGATCCACAGACAGGGGCCTGTCTGCAGGAAGGAGGGCATTGCTCCTCTCTGTTTTGGCAAAGAAATAAATTAGATGAAAGGCAAAACTGTCCGTCTTTTGGTTTGTCTACATTTCAACACTCATCTTTTGCTGAAAGAGCTTCTTCTGTAGGGCGACTGGACTTGGATTAATGACGGAGAGGGGCTCTGTTGTTTGTCAGTAAAAGTGATTGGAGTTTGGTTCTGGTATTTAATTAGGATGCCTCCTGGGCACCTTCATTTGCAGGTTTATCAAGCACTTTCTATTGAGATGAGCCCTTGGGGCAGATTCAGAGTTGGTCGGAGGGATTATATATTATTTCTGGCCTGGGATCCCCTCAAAAGGGTCTGGAGAGTGTCACTGAGGGGAGGGGTGTTTAGATTTACCTCCTGGACCTGTTGCCTCCTTGATCTGACCATGAATAAGCAGAACAAACTGATTGATGAACAAAATGCTATTAAGACTGGAATTTTTATAATGCGTCAGATATTCACTTTGGCCATTAGCTCACCAGTGTTGTCACAATGTATCTTTATTTCCTCAAACTAAGGCCATTTAAACAGCTTCCTGTAACATTTAAGATATTAAATGATCACGACGTTCCACAGAGCCCATGTTTAAAACATCTGAACTATGATTTATACCTGTTTAACAAAAATGTTAAACAGCTTTTTAAGTAAGTGTTACTGTTTGTGTTTTGTAAAACATTAGCAGGGCAATGACTGTGATGGACTTGCGACCCGTCCAGAGTGTCCCCCGCCCCTCGCACAGTGATTGCTGGACATGGGCACCGGCGACCCCCGTGACCCAAAATGGAAGAAGCGGGTGAAAGATAATGGATGGATGGATAGCAGGGCAATGAACCCCAGAGTATTGTAAATGAACAAGGGTAACAATTGGAGGTATTACTTGTATAATGCACTTAAAGATTACATCATGAAAGAAAAGCAGTGAGCATTTGATCTGTTTAATTTTTCTCTCCATCGTTCTTATTTTTTACATTCGCATTTTTTATTATCCTGGTTCCATCACATGTCACCTTTTGGGCCCACAGCAGTAGATGAAAAATACAAAAAGCCAGATTTTTAAAATGGGATGTTTCTCTGAATCCCACCAGAGGAAGAGGGCTGAGGGATGCTGCTGGTAAACCTGAGATGGACACTCACATTCACACATCATTGTCTCAGTGGCTCAGTTTGAGTGTAGAAAGTGGTCATTTTGTTACCACTGAAGGTAAAAGGCACTTATCTTTAAAACAAATTGCAAAAAAAAAAATGTAACAAAGCTTTATAAACATATTTATACTTGCAAGTTTGCAGGAAGCATTTGAATTTACTCTCTTATATGTGTATTTGTTGCTCCCATAATGCAGACTGATCCATAAATTTGTAGCTATTTTACCTCCAAATGCTGTCTGACTGAAGTTAACTTGACCTCGTGGTCTTTACAGACTGATGGAGGAAGGAATCAAGAACAGCAGGGAGGGATAAAGGGTGTGGCACAGGAACTACTGAGCATGTAGAGGTCTCTGGAGGGCGATAAGTCAGCTTCTGATGGGAGAGGAAGCTTGCATGTGTTGTAATTACAAAGGGAGAAGCGCCGCTGCTGCTCTGTGGGTGCTTTTGAGAGAGGTCGAGTGTGTGAGCGTGCACGTTGTCCGATGGGAGCGCAGCAAGACAAGACAGTTTTTCTTTTGCACATCCCATAAATCACACGTCTACAATTAAAAATAGTGAGAAGGGAGTGTTTGGCTTGTGGGAAAAGAGGAAGAAAGCATAGATTGTGTCACTGCTGTTGAGGAATGAGGACTGTGTGTGTGTGTGTGTGTGTGTGTGTGTGTGTGTGTGTGTGTGTGTGTGTGTGTGTGTGTGTGTGTGTGTGTGTGTGCGCGCGCGTGCATGTGTGTGTGTGTGTGTGCACTTATATATGTGAGGATGGGAGTAGCCAACATTCTTATTCTGGCTCTATCACTGTGGCCATTTTATTATATCCGTTTTTGATTTGTCACAAAGTTACTTGTCTTTATTATAATGATGTGCAAAATGCTCTTTGCATCCATTTTTTTTTAAGCTTCATTAGGATGCTGCCTGAGTACTGCTTGCGTTTGACTGACTTTAGGTCTTTTAGCTGAGTCTGATGAGACCACCTAGTTTTGCAGCCTCACTGCTCACGCCTCACACACACCAGCATGTCCTTATCTTTAAAGAGGCCCTCTTGTCAGTACACTGGGCAGAAACACACACACACACACACACACACACACACACACACACACACACACACACACACACATTATTGTGTGGAATAAGAAACCCTCCTACGTGTCTGATGAGGGTATGATGTGAGCATCACAGCAGACCTCACACCGTTCACAACAGCTGTGACAGATGCACCAGGCGAAAAAGAAGGCAGAGATGAATATATAAATGTACAACTGAAGGAAAATTCTAATTCATTTCTTTGTCACTATTTGTACATTGAGGAAATAAAAAAATAAAAAAATATATATTTAAATTTCCATGGTGGATGTTTAGATTTGTTAATGTGGGGGAAGCTTTTAAAAATCTAAATCAACTTTTTCCACTTGTCATAAGAGTCATATTTGGCAACTTAAAAAATATCCCATCTATTTTTTTTGGCCTCCAGTAAATCAGTTTCTAGCTGATGAATGAGCCATCATGTGACATCAGTGTCTGTTTTTCATTCATCCTTTATTTAGGCAGGTTAATCTCATTGAGCCTCAAGGACTCATTTACAAGAGAGACCTGGCTACAAACTAAGAATG